>JAJJWW010003283.1:0-234165 GCA_023531295.1 Papaver armeniacum | reverse complement strand
TCCTTTATTACAATTAGCTTATTTGCTTAGTATTTGTTTTCCTTACGTATTTAGCTTACAGTTTCCTAGTTTTACAAGTTTCTTTAGTTAGTTGCTTGATTATCAAGTTATTCCAGCTATATATAGCTCAAGACTAAACTTGTTAACACCAATTATCAATATTAAGAAGATTATTCAGTTTATTCTACAAGCAGAGGCTGCTCGCCCCAGATTCAAAGGGCTTTATCTGTTATTTCATAGTTCTTGCATCTTAAATCCGGCATAAAGGTTTAGAACCCTAACACACAGGATCGGAGCGGTTTAGATCAAACCCTAAATTCATCAAAAAAATTTTTTTTCTAATGGGTCAAATTATACGGAAAATGCGAAACTAGTAAACGATGGAATTACTAATATGTCTGAAAGCATTGATACCTAGTTACTGCGTTAACAAAACAACACCTTGAGGAAGAGAAAGAACAAAACCAAAGCTGTTGGGAAACGTCAACAACGGGAAGAAGAACGCGTTGCTCGTCAGCAAGAAATCACTGCGAACAACACAGTTTTAACAGATGTTATAGCCACTAGCATGACTACGGTTTTAACAACAGCTCTCAACGCTCAGCTCACACGAACTACAACGACTATCAACACTCGGTTAACGACTTCACTTCGTTCTGTTTTCTTGAATACCTTCCCTCGATTAAATACTAATCATGGTAATCGCACTGGTCCTCCTCCTCCTCCACCTCCACCGCCACCACCACCTGGTGCTAATGGTCATAATAATATTGGAGCTGCCAGAGCCAATGCAATCAATCTTAAATTTCCTACCTTTGATGGAGAGGATCCCGATGGATGGATTTTTAATGTTGATCAGTACTTTAATATACATCAAGCTGATGATGCTCTTAAACTCACTATTGCTGCGTCTAGTTGAAAGGTGACGCTAATGTGTGGTATAGATGGAAGCAAACTAAAACCACAATTGTCACCTGGTTAGAGTTTTGTGCTCATCTTCGTGCCGTTTCTTTGAAAGTTTATTGATGCTCGTCGGCTATTAGTACAATTAATCAAGTAGGTACGGTCGAGAACACATACCGCTTTTGAGAAATTGTTAAATTTTGTTGACTTTCAGAGGACTACTTAATGTTTTGCTTCATTCGTTCTCTCAAACCTCATATTGGTAGTGTGGTCAAATTACTTGCACCACCAACTTTGAATGAAGCTTTTACAAAGGCTATTCACCAAGAAGAGGCTTATGCACAAGTTAATAAGCTTCCTGCACGCCAACCTTATCGTCCCCCTCAACTTCGAGCTGAAGCATCCACTTGAATACTTGATCAAGAAGCTTAATCTGCCTCCTCGGCTATAAGAAATTAACATGGGACGAGATGAAAGAAAACGTGAGAAGGGTCTTTGTTTCAACCGTGATGCACCTTTTAAATCTGGACATATTTGTCCTAATAAGCCGAGATTTTTGCTTTTGGAGATGGATCCTCATTCTTGACGACATCACCGAGCTTGAGCATGACACCGAGATCCCCAAATAAGTGACGATATTCTTGTTGTGGAATCTCCTCCAACTATCTCTCTTAACTCACTTTTGGGTTCTACATTCCCTACTACTATGCGTATAGCCCAGGTATGCCAAGGCTCGACCTCTCACTCTTCTCATAGATTCAGGGTCTACACATAATTTCTTGCATCCCAGTATAGCCAAACAGTGTGGGTTTACAGTTTCTTCATCTGATGTTGTTTTGCGTGTCACTGTGGGTGATGGTGGTCAGTTAAACACTAAAGGTTCCTGCACTATCCCTATTCAGCTACAAGGTACAACTTTCTCTATTGAATTTTATTTGTTGGAGATTAGTGGTTGTGATGCAGTTTTAGGCATTCAATGGTTGCGTACATTGGGAGAAATTAATTGGGATTTTGAGAAATTAACTATGCAGTTTAACATTGATGACACAGCCATTAAGTTAATGGGTAATCAATCATCGTCTGTAATGCTTATGGACGTATCTTCCATCACGGCGTTTATTATCATGACAAAAATTATGGAATTCTATTGGGCTGGTTTGCTTTAAATACTACGGCAGCAAGCAATCATTGTCACCTGTCATTCAGCAGTTTGCTTTCGGAGTTCGGTGATATCTTTTCTATTCCTACAAATTTACCTCCAGAGAGATTACAAGATCATAAAATTTCTTTATTACCTGATGCTACACCTGTGAATGTACGATCCTATAGATATCCACATTTTCAAAAAGATGAAATTGAGAAGATCGTGAGTGAGCTACAACAAGCTGGGTTCATACGGCCTAGTTCTAGCCCCTTTTCTTCACCTATTCTTTTGGTTCGAAATAAGGATGGCTCCTGGCGTATGTGTGTTGACTACCGTGCTCTTAACAAGATAACAATAAAAGATCGTTATCCAATTCCGGTAGTGGACGAACTGTTGGATGAATTACATGGTAAGACAGTTTTTACCAAGTTAGATTTATGCTATGGTTATCACCAGTTTCGTGTACATGAAGCTGACATTCCAAAGACAGCTTTCCGTACTCATGATGGCCACTACGAATTCTTGGTCATGCCTTTTGGATTATCCAATGCTCCAGCAACATTTCGAGTTTAATGAATCATATATTAGGCCTTACTTACGCAAGTTTGTACTGGTTTTCTTTGATGATATTCGATTTACAATGAGACTTTTGATGATCATCTCAGGCATCTGGAGTTGGTTTTTGATTTACTGCGGACCCATAAACTGTATGTTAAGGAATCTAAATGTACTTTTGCACAACATTCCGTTGGTTACCTTGGCCATTTGATTTCATCTGATGGAGTTTTTGTGGAGCCAAAAAAGATCCAATGCATTCTTTCATGGAAGATCCCTTCTTCAGTTAAAGAACTTCGAGGTTTTTTGGGCTTAGCCGGCTATTACAGAAAATTTGTGAAGGATTTTGGAAAAATTAGTGCTCCTTTAACCAAGCTGCTTAAGAAGGATGCGTTTACTTGGACAGAGGACGCCACTGTTGCTTTCAAATCCCTACAACATGCTTTAACTACTACGCCTGTTCTTATACTACCAGATTTTTCCAAAGAGTTCTATTTAGAATGTGATGCTTCTGGTGGTGGTATTGGTGCCGTTTTAATGCAATCTGCAAGACCTATAGCGTTTTACAGTAAGCCCCTATCCGGTAAGAATCTCAATTTATCTGTTTACGACAAAGAAATGCTTGCCATTGTCTCTGTAGTAAACAAATGGAGACCATATTTGCTTGGTCGACATTTCAAAATTTATGAGAGATCATAGAAGTTTGAAATATTTTTTTGGAGCAGCGTACTGTCTTCGCTTGAGCGACGAAATGGGTTTCCAAATTATTGGGTTATGATTATGAAATCATCTATCGCAAAGTGGATCCTCAAACAAGGCTGCAGATGCTTTGTCTCGCGTGTTAACCCTCAATTATTGGCATTAAGTGCACAATTTTCTTGGTGTTCATGACATCATTGCGAGAATGTCATGCGATCCAACTCTACGTGCATTAATTGATCGATTGCGGCTAGAGACCCTAATAGTAGGCGGCACTATTCATACGTCAATGGAGTGTTGCGTTATAAGGGAAGAATCGTGGTTGTTTCTTCTTGAATGGTGTCAAAAACTCCTTCATGATTTTCACTCTACTCCGTTGGGTGGACATTACAGTTATTTGCGAACTTTTAAAGATTACAAACAAAGTTTTCTTTGTCTGCAGTATGAAGAATTATATTAAAGAATTTATTCAACAATGTGAAGTTTGCCAACGCAATAAAGCTGAAGAAATTGTGGCTCCTCTGGTCTATTGAGTCCATTACCAATTCCTTCAGATATTTGGATTGACATTTCTATGGATTTCATCGACGGGTTTCCACTTTCTAATGGTAAGAGTTCAATCTTGGTAATTGTTGATCGTTTGACAAAATATGCACACTTTGTAGCTTTGCCTCATCCATATTATGCTAGTAAGATAGTGACTTATTTGTGAAAGAGGTAGTACGCCTTCATGGAATGCCAAAGACCATCACAAGTGATAGAGATCCTATATTCATGAGCAATTTTGGGAAGCCTATTTTGCAATGCAAGAAACACAACTATGCAAGAGTTCGACTTATCATCCATAAAGTGATGGTCAAACGAAGTCACAAATCGTACACTCGAATGTTATCTTCGATGCTTTGCGGGAATGAAACCAAAAGATTGGTTTAAATGGTTAGCCTGGGCCGAATGGTGGTATAACACTAGCTACCACTCTGCCATTAAGATGACACCATATGAAGCTCTTTACAGCCGTCCTCCACCAACGATTTTAGCTTATTTACCTGGATCCACCCCTGTGAATGATGTTGATTTAAACTTACGTGCCAGAGATCACACACTCAAGCTACTTAAGTCTAACTTATCTGATGCGCAGAATCGAATGAAGAGATACACTGATTCTCACAGAACTGAACGTCAATTTTCGGTTAATGATTTTGTTTATCTCCGTCTCCAACCTTACAGGCAGGTAACAGTTGCTAATCAATCTTTTTCGAAGATTTCACCTCGTTTTTATGGTCCCTTTAAAGTTCTTGAGAGAATTGGAACTGTGGCATATAAACTGGACTTGCCTAGCACTAGTAGAATACATCCAGTCTTTCATGTATCACAGTTAAAACTGAAGTTAGGTCCTACTGCTGTTGTTGAAGCCACATTGCCTGCCATTGTTGATTATGATAAATGGGAGCCGGAAGAAATCTTGGACGGGCGGATGTATAAGAAGGGAAAGCAGTGCTACAAAGTGGTTGATTAAATGGAAGGGTCACTCTAAAGATGATGCAACTTGGGAAGATGCTTATGATCTTAGTGCGCGCTTTCCACAACTAGAGGCTTGAGGACAAGCCTTGTTTTAGGCGAGGTGGGATGTTGCGATGCCAACTCCTACTTCCTTTATTACAATTAGCTTATTTGCTTAGTATTTGTTTTCCTTACGTATTTAGCTTACAGTTTCCTAGTTTTACAAGTTTCTTTAGTTAGTTGCTTGATTATCAAGTTATTCCAGCTATATATAGCTCAAGACTAAACTTGTTAACAACAATTATCAATATTAAGAAGATTATTCAGTTTATTCTACAAGCAGAGGCTGCTCGCCCCAGTTCAAAGGGATTTATCTCTATTATTTCATAGTTCTTGCATCTTAAATCCAGCATAAAGGTTTAGAACCCTGACACATTCGACCCTAAATCAGACCATAAAAACCCAACAAGTAAAGCAAATCTCCACTTTTCACTGAGAATTAGCATCTCAAAACAACAATAAACAGCATCATACTGCTACCATATAGTTAGCAAGGAAAATAAGGTAGTAGAGAACACCAAACAACCGACAAAAAAACATAACCTTGGCATAACTAAAATATCATCGATCTCAGTCACAGTTGATATATTTATGAATCTGGAAATAAAATTTAGCGGCTATGAAAAAACTCCGCCATGCCTCGACTACAATTGCATCTCACGGTATTACACAAAACCTATATATATTCTCATATTAGCTTCTCAGAACAAGTACAAACATCACTAAATTACAAGATTAGAAATCCCTAAATCAAACGATCGCTAAACACATATCACCAAAAGAGAGATAAAACCAAATCATCATTTTCAAAAATGAAAAACTAAATTAGAGGTAAGTAAACAAAAACTTACACATCTGGAAGCTAAATCAGGAGATTTCAGAGCGCATCGAGCTGATCTAACAAGTATCGAATTCGCCATCAACAATAGAAGAAAGATGATTTCAGAGAGAGATTTTTGATTAGGGTTTCGGTTTTGGACGCTCTTTTTCGCAGGAAAGTTCGAGCATTTGCGTTGGATGTTATTTTCACTCCATCATTGACGCATTGCCAATTTTACACAGTATGCAAGACTCCTCATTTTGCTTCTTTAAGCGAGACTAACTCCCTAAACTTAGAGAGCGAAAGTTAGTCGTAGATAATGCCGCAGCTTGAAAAAAACTTATTGTTCTTTTTAATGTCTTTGTTTAATTCGTAAGTAAAAGATAGTGTGTCTATCGTGGGTCCAAAAAGAGGATGGGGTATAACGGGTATTTTTGGTAAAGCAACCGAGAAATGTTTTTTTTTTATACTAAAAAACAGATTTTATTGATCAATTTCTTCCATGAATTACAAGATCATCCTTAATCCATCTAGTAATATCAGGAGGAAAGCTTAAGTCATAAGAGAAACAATTGGCTTCAAGTCTAGCCTTTCTAGCTAATTCATGCGCCACACTATTACTCAACCTATTAACTAACTTGCAAAACCAAAAAATATTGTTTGAGAATTTGTTCCCTAGCGAAAGACATAAGTGATGATTAAACCAATGCACTTGAGGGTCTTCCCATGTGTGAGTTCACCGGTTTTGTGGTCGGTCTCAAAAATTACTTTATTAAAGCCATTAGCTTCTATCCATTCCACAACTTTACACTCCAAGTGCTCTGCACCAACTTCAGCATCCAATTCCTCTTCCAGATTATAACCTTTTGCTACTAATGCATACCCTGCATAATTACGAACAATTAGACCAATACTACCTTTCCTTGTTTCATAATCATAAGAAGCATCAATATTAACTTTTATATAGTCTATGTCAGGTGGAAACCAAATTTTTGGAAGAAAAATTCTGTTTGCAGGAATACTAGTTGAAGCAGCAGCCAAATCACATTGTTTAACAAGATTATGAATTCTAGAGAGAGTGTTGTTTATATTGGGTTTTATATCCTGAAAGATCCAACTGCATCTATCCTTCCAAATGTACCAAACTGCACACATAAACTTGAAAACAAGAGAATCAGACAAAGTCTCAGTGGTATTATGAATGTTAGAATAAAACCAGGATATAATCCAATCTTGCGAGAGAGACAAAATTTTGAGTGACATAAAATGGACACATTTAAAGCGGTCAAATAGATCTAGCATAAGTACACTCTACAAGAAGATGACTAAGAGTCTCGAGTACTATTCTTTACATAAACGCAATTTGCATCAATATCGAGTTATAAAAGCTAATTTTCTTCTAATAGGCACAATATCTTTCAAGCATTTCCAGATGAATAATTTGACCCTATGTGGTGTTTTAGTTTTCCACAGCTTTTTCCAAACATCTATAGGCACATGATCACCAATGATAGAATTGTTGACATGATTAGCACTGAGAGGGTATTATAGGCACTCTTAACGAGAAAACTTACCTCTCTATCGGGAGTCCAGTTAGATAATCCTCTCTGAATCGGGGACATAAATACTAAGAATAACACTTGAAGTTTCTTGATCAAAAATAGAACTTATAAGTTGAGCATTCCAAATCCTAGTGCCGGTGAAATAGATCACAAACAAGGTTAAGAGAACCAAGACTAGAAAGACCCACTATTGGGACCAATTGGACTATTAAGACCAATAATCCAATTATCTAGCCAAATTTTAATTTTTGTGCCACTTTGAACAATCCATTTGGAATGTTGTTCCACAACCTCAATTCGAGTATATACTTCTCCAAAGCCGGGAACAATCATTTTTTTAATTTATCAAGATGAAGTAAACTACCATTCTTGCCATACTTAGCTCTTATGATCTTCATACATAAGGAGGTATCATCATTACTGATTTCCAAGCAATTTTAGTTAACGAGCGGTATTGGTTGTTCAAGGTTTCTAAAGCCAAGACCTCCTAAAGATTTTGGAATGTCAAGCTTAGTCCAACCTATCATACAAAGACCCTTATTATCATTATGACCCCACAAAAAAAATTTCTGAATGGAGTCCATTTGATCTATTATAGTTTTAGGAATCTTAAAACAACCCATTTGATAGGTAGGCAAAGAATTTAAGACATGCTTAACCATAATAGTTCTAGGTGGTGGTTCATAGTCTTACCTTTCCAATACTTAGATCTAGTGCCAAAAGATTGAACAAGAGGTTTAAAAGCTTTAATTTTATCCCTACCAATTAGCAAAGTAACACCAATATATTTATCGAGAATCATTCACCTCAGTCATCTTAAGTTCTCTAGCTAGAATTTCCTTAGCACTAGGACTAATATTGTGACTAATATAGACACTAGACTTTTCAAAATTAAGCATCTGACCTGAAACACTACTAAAGTGATCAAGAAACGCTCATAATACCCTTTATATTGTGCATATCAGCCTTAGTGAAGATTAAAATGTCATTAGAAAACATAAGATGAGTAATACACGGAGCCATCCTAGCTACTTTTACTCCACGAAATTAAGTGATTAGTTTTCGACATTTAATAACAACCTAGACGGATATTCCATACATAGAATGAAAAGATAGGGTGAGAGGGGATCACCTGTCTAAGGCCTCTAGTTGGTGTAAAAATTTTGGTTGGAGAACCATTAAGTAACACATAAATATTAGTTGTAGAAATGCATTGATCAATATAGCCACGAGAATCTTGTATCAAAACCAAAACCTGTCTAAGGATACCCAAAAGAAAAGACCATTCAATTCTATCAAAGGCCTTTGAGAGATCAAGCTTTAAAGCCATAGTACCACTATAACCCTCTTTGTGCTTCATAGTATGTATCATTTCATGCGCAATGATAATATTGTCATGGATATCCCTTCTGGAACAAAAACGACTTGATAGGGGGATATAAGATGCTTTAAAAAGAGTTTGATTCTAACGACAATGAGTTTATAAACCTGTATTACACAAACCTATTGGTCAAAATCCACAGGTCTTTTAGCATTATCGATTTTGGGAATCGGACTAATGTAGGTTTTGTTAAACTCCTAGGCATATGACCGATTTCAAAAAAACTTTGCACAACTTGGTGATAATATCCTTAGAGCATCCACGGCGGGAGACCAAAACTAAAATTTTGGTCCAAAAACCAGGCATGGAGAAGGAGTAAAGATCAAAGACCGAGTAAAACCAAATACCGGACCATATTTGGTCTTTAGTTTGGTTTTTAGTCGAGCGTAATTAAAGTTGCGCCCGAACGGCGTAATTTATAATCACGTCGATGATGGGCGGAACTTTAAGTTGCGCGATGATGGTGAGGCCATACTAAAATTGCATGGGGCGGGATGGAGTACTTGCGCACGATTAATTTTTTGTATGGGGCGGGATGGAGTAATTGCGCCTGGGTTGGGCGAGATACTAAACTTGCGCCTGACCAAATTTTGGTCGTTCACCATAACGTGAAGGCACGGAGTAAACCAAATTTTTTTAGTTTTTTTTGGTTTTTAATCTTTGAGTATAGTCTCCCTACTGCAGTTGCTCTTACCAACTATATCCTAATTGTGCTGGTAAAAACCTGCCTGAAAACCATCAGGGCCAGGAGAACTCCAAGCACTCATATGTTTGATAATTTGGTGAATTTCATCATTATTAGTAGTTCTTGTCAAAAAAGAATTATCTTTCTCAGTAATAATGGTAGGTATAATATCAAAAGTAATATCAGTAAAAACAGGTTTAGTAGTGTTACTAACCTGAGCAAAATGATCTACAAGCAAATTAGCCATATCTTTATAATCACTAAACCAAACACCATTAGCATCACAAAGACAATCAATATTTTTAACACTCATTCTTCTATTAGCTAAAGTGTGAAAGTATTTGGTATTATGATCCATTTCAGTAATGAAAGAATCACCATACTTTTGCTTAAAAAACTCTTCCTTTATATTAAACCAATCGTCCAGTTTTTTTGTGATGTCAACAATGATATCATGTTGAAAACCGTTAGCATTATCATTTTGAGCATTTTCAAGTTGGGTTTGTAAACTATTTATATTTCTGTCAATATTACCAAACTCAATTTTATTCCAATGGGACAATCGTTTCTTAGTTCTTTGATGTTTGTTGGTCAAATTAAAAGCCGCAGAGCCATTGACATTTGTATTCCAAGCAATCTGAAGTTGATTTCTAAATCCAATATGTTTCATCCACATAGCAAAAAATTTAAAAGGTCTCCAAGTGTTATTAGTGAACTCCTTAGGGACAAGCATGATAGGACAATGATCAGAGCCTGCTTGAACTAAGTGTAGAAGTTTGGCTTGAGGATAACAATGAAACCAAAAATTATTACCTAAAGCCATGTCGATTCTAGATTTTCTACCACCGGTACCAAAGCTATTCTTTTGGTCCAAGTATAGTTCTTACAAATATAACCCCGGTATCAATAAGGCCACAAAGATTCATTTTATCTGCACATACTGTCTCGGTGGAAAAATTAGAAGCCTCATAAATATAATGGAGATGAAAATTTAGATCACCTACAACTAGCCATGGTTGCATAATATTTTCAGCGATTTTCTCCATAAATCCCCCGCTTTCTTTTTTATCAAAATAAGTGGAACCATACATGAAGGATGTAAGTACTTGGTTGGTAGGATCTATTCTAGTAATAACATGAATCATATTATTGGAAACATGTTGAATCTCAAAGGGAACCCCATCTTTCCACATAAGAATCAATCCTCCAGCAAGGCCAACTCTATTTATGTTGACATGATTACAGTAACCTAAAAATTTGCTAATTAAAGAAATCATTCTATCACTATCTATTTTTGTTTCTATAAGAAAAAGGAAATCGGGGAGATTGTTTCTTAACTAGAACAAACAGTTGGTCTTTTGAAACTTTTTAGCTATACCTTGAATATTCCAAGATAATATTTTCATCTTTAAAAAAGTACTAAAAACTTTAAAATGGAACAGAAATAAAGTAACTGAGTTTATAAAGAAATTTACCAAAGTAGCTGAGGCCTCTACCATGCCATGAGAGTTCTCCTTTGCAAAAATTTCTCCTTCGTTGAACAAGTCATGCTCCATGCCATCAAAGTTCTCACTATATCGAGATGATCGATGTGAGACCAATGTTATTATCTCTGTTTCAACAGATTCATCACTTCTGGTTCTCTTAGCTCTTCTTGCTTCTTCCAGCTTCTCAGCCTTTTCTTTTTCCTCCAATTGTCTTTTACTTGCTTCACAGATTTTTTGTAGAAATTGATCCAGGTCTTCAATAATTTCAACTCCATAATTTCTTGCAAGATTATGACAAAGTAGTTAACATATTCCTCATTAGTATACCTTCGATTTTTAGGTCCAAAGTCTGTATTTTCACATTCTTCATCATTATGCTCAATAGTGAAACATTGATTACAAAGAAGATGAGGCTGTCTTTCCCAGTGATACCTAATCCATGCGACACCTCCAGCTGCAGTATTCCACCAACAGAATACGAGTAAAGATTATCTAATTGGTTATATTGGTTCAACAAAGCTTCTTTGTCAGCACGAGCTTCTTGACATATTGAAAGTCGTATCTCTCCATTATTACTCGTTTCTGAATTAAAACTTAACGTTCGAACAAGAAAAGTGAATACAAAAGTGATAAAATTAACAAAGAAGATAAGCTATAAGTGAAAACAAGAAGTTCATACCTTTGTTCACCATTTTTTTACGAAGATTCTAATCCGGTAGAAACGTTCTCAATCTTGATTTTGAGGCGAAGATCATCACATTCCAAAGTCATAGCCTGAAGATTTTCTTCCAAAGACTCAATTTCTTTCTCTAAAGATGCTTGCGAAGCTGCTTTTTCAGAACTAAAATATTTACCCAGAGTTTCGCAGACATTAAGCTTGGGAGGATCAACAGAAGACCTCCGCACATCATCAAGAACATCAGACAAAACACTAAAGGCGATGTCTACTCTTTTAAATGCTCCTTCTTAACAGAGAGGATTTCAGATGAAGAAGTAGTAAGGGTTAAAGCTATGGGAAGTGAATCATCTTTCACAATGGTTATATTCTTCCCAGGCAAAAATTGAAAAGGCTCAATAAGTTAGGTTGTGGCAGAATCTATATTTTTGCGGCATTCGAAAGGGGAGAAGAAGGATTTTCATTCGCAGAAGGGTTAGCTGAGGGGATGGCATCTGTAGTGATGTTTTCATGAGAAGGAGAAGTAAGTAATAAAGACTCATCTAGCGAAGTTGTAAGAGAAGAGGCTTGAGATTTTAAATCGGGAAATGAAACGGAAGAAGCAATAGTCTTTATGTTGCGAGATTTTTGTTGGATTTATTAACATCTTCATCATCCTGCGAATATCAACTCGGATAAGAAACAAGAGGCAACAATATTGTTATTAAAGAAGAGATGTTTCTTATTACCTTGCTATTCGCATGCTTTCTTTTGCCTACAACAACTTTGTGTTGGAAACTTTTTGGAAACCTTAGGGTTTGGGACTTTGTGAATTTGGTGGAAGAGGTGCTTTTTCTTGAAATGTTAATCGGTATGAGAATTAGACAAGATAATAAAATTAGTTAGGGAAGTCATCAAAATAAGATCGGGTCCGGCAATATCAAAGAAGAAAAAGCAAAACTAACCTTGGTGACTCCATGAAAGCGAGAGCGAGTTGATAAACTTGTGAGAAGCAACGATGAATAAAATTGGAGAAGATGAAGATTCACGAGAGTTTGGAGATGAGGAATACGAAGTAAAAGAAGAAAATTATATTTCCACTAGTCTTCTCCTTAAATAGACAAAAGGGATGACCGGTTGAAATTGAATGTCTTAGGTAAACAAGGGGAACAATAAACACGTGTAAACGGTTACACCTAATTCGGGGGAGGTTTTTTTGTGAAGAAGAACATGGAAATATAAATAGGTGTGGCATTTGAGGTATAGGTTCTCATATCATTCTCTTCTTCGCAGAGAAGACATGAGAAGGGCGGATGTATGAGCGAGAATCTCACTTAACGATTATGTCTCGGCAAAAGTTTTAACTAAAGGTGTCTGCGAAGGCCATCTCAGAGTGTTAAAAAAGTGATGTAGCGAATGACGTCGTCAGCCTAATCATGAAGAAAATGTGAAGACTTTGTGAGATTGAAGTTAACTTGCGAAGAAAACCCTTGCAAGCTTGCGAGAATGACGCAGACCAGATCCGAAAATAAAGGTTGGCTTAAATTTTGTCATCCACTATGTAATTTCCTATATAAAGAACCAAGCAGATTTGAGAAGGGAGGCCTTTTTGAGAGAGGTTGGAAAGAACAAATAGGAGAGAGAAAGTCGAGAGTTATTTTGATTTCTTTGTACTCTTATTATTCTTGTAAGATTCTTCATCAGAAAAATAAATAAAACTTTGATAATTGATTGTGAGATTGGATTGGATCATTGTGTATAATCTTGTAGGGGTGTGGTTGTAGGAAATCCTGCAACTACATAAAAAGCCGATGAAAAATACCTATGAAATGAAGAGACAGACATTGAACTGGAGATGAAGGACTGTAAGCTTTTTTCAGCTATAGCTGGTGATTGGAACATTGCCCCTCCTATTATTATCACAAACTTTATCTTCGGAACTCTCATCAGCGCTAATTCCTGTTCAATTAGTGTAATCAAAACAATTTAGCCTCACAAATATTACAAAATTTATCAACAATCAATCAGAAATTCAAAATTCAAAATTCAAAATTAATAATATCTTAGATTCCAAACCTGGCAAACCTGCATATAGACACCTTGAGAGAAACCAAGTAAGCCATCAAAATGACCTTGCTTCATCATTATATCTTCAACATATTCAAGACATTCATCAAAATTCCTATACTCTGTAGTTTCCTAAAATTCCAAAACAGACAATTAGAAATGAAACCCATATTAAGAATCAAAAAAATATCAGACCCTTTAACTTACTTTATCAAATTGATACCATTCGTAGTAAGGAGGATCAAAATACCCTTCAACATCAGATTTTCCTGTACATGGAAAAGGAGCATCAACAAAAACAAGATCCAATTTTGACTACGATTCTGGCCATTTTGTGAGAACTTGTTTATTTAAGATTTCACCACTTGTTCTAAACCCATGTAGAAACAAACTCATAAATCCAACACCCAATTTAAAACAATCTTCTTCATCTCGCCCAGCTTCCACGGCATCAATTAGTTGCGGCAAGAACATCTTCAATCGGTGAGTACCCATCCTTGATAATTCTGAAGAACTCGAATTCTCCTTTCAATCACCAAAGTAACTCTATCTCAGATTCAATCTCTAGTTCCATCTTCAGATGAACTCAAACCCATCCTTTTCCTGTGGCTTTGCCTACCAACAACGCCATCAACCCATCGATCTGTTGATCTCCAACTTGTCTTGTTCACATACCCAAAATCCACAGATGACACCATTATTCTCTGTTGTTTTAAGAACCCATAACTCGATTCAATTTCATCATCAGCGGGTGCTCGAATTCCTCTCCATCTCTCGAGTATATCAGCAGAGTCTTCTTGACTAGTTTCTTTTCAGATAAACAATGCATTTAGAAGGTTTTTTTTTTTTTTTTTATGTAGATCGGATCTGGATATGGAGGAGAAAGAGAGAAGAAGAAGTAGAAAGAAGAAGAGTACAATGAACATATAAAATCTCCCGATAAAATTTAATTTCAATAATTTTGGGTCCGAGAATAATTTTTCCCTCAAAAATGGGTGTGCGCCTTCAGATTTCTGGGCGTTGGTTTCACAGTAGAAAAAATCTGAAAAATGGGTTTGTCTGTAGTTTTCACTTAACAAAACTTTGATACGTATGAGTTTAAGATAATATTGGGCTTGGGCCCCATGGACTAAAAATTAATCAAGGGTAATTATACCGATCTTTAGACACCCTTACCCTACCCTAGTTAGTTCAATCCTTTTGTATGCCCTAAAATTTTGTTGTATGCCCTAAAACAAGGTTCATTTCCATTGCGATTGCACTTGCAAGTTTGTTTATCAAAACTTTGGTACGTATGAGTTCAAGATAATACTGGGCTTGGGCCTCATGGACTTGATCAGGTTAGGTCTTATGGAGTTAGGGTTGGGCAAGATGATCACTATATAAAGTTACCTGGAAATCTCTTTCTCTCCACTCTCTCATTCTCACAAAACTAAACAAAAACTTGCCGTCTCCTCCTCTTTCTGTAGATCTACTACTCTGTTGTGAAAAATTCTCTTTGCAAAATGGTAGTGGTAATGGAGATAAATGAAATAATGATATTATATGACAATCTATCCTCATACACAAACACCGTTAAATCATTTCTATCATAATGAATTCTCCTCTCCAAAGTATTTCCTCGGATCTTTGTGAGTGCCTGGTTGTTCAAAAGTTAGTGTTCTAGCCAATCATGAAGAACCATTTTTTGCATCTTTTTTTTCATGTTACAAACTGGTTTCTTGGATACAGAATATTAGAGTTTTAAGATTGGTTGTAAAATGTAATGGAATCAGTTTATGTAATGATAATATTAATCAATAAGGTTGAATGATCGTCATATGTGTAACAGTTCTTCAGTTAATCAGGGAGACTATATATATATAGCTTGTTTGTTTAGTGCTGGTGTGTTTGCCATAATTGCACTAGAGCTTTACTGATATCAGTTCAGATAAGACCTGGTAACTACCCGCTGCCACTATATAAAGAATCTCTTTCTCTCATTCTCATCAAAACCTTGCAGTCTTCTCCACCATCTGTCTTTGTTCATGTAGATCTACTCCAATCTGTAATTGAAAGTCTGTATGCAAAATGATACTAGTGATAAATGAGATTTGGTGTTCCGATCCTCACATACAGCACACAGTTCAATCATTTCAAGCACAATGATTTCTCCTCTCAAAAAATATTTCATCCTTTTGCATGGTTGTCAAAATTCAGGTGGACAGGTGGTCTTGATTTTAGAAGAATTTCGTGGTATTTATCCTTTTGCATGGTTGTCTCTAGGATCTGTGATGATTGTGAACGATCAGTCTTCCATATGATGAAGCGTGTGCATCTTTCTAGTTACAGATTCTTTAGGGAGTTTTAATTTCAAGATAGATGGTAAAATAGAAAGGAACTAAATGATCCTGGATATGTAATATAGGGAGTTTTTCAAGATAAGCATGTACGTCTAGCTCGTATGTCGCTGTATCAGTCACTTGTAGTTCACTACTTGGTCATCTTACGAGCTAGACACCAACATTTGCTGGTCAGAACAGTTTTTTGAAAAGTCAGTTTTTTGAACTCACCAATATTTGCTGGTCAACTCGGCCTAGTTCACAAATTTAAACCCCAAAAATTTAAAAGACAGTTGTTGAACGACCTGAAACTATCACTTGGGGTTAGGAGGAACTTGCATTGTAGTAGAAACCACTACACGATTCACACTAGACAGAAAATGCAAGGGAAAATGTGTTTGGACTTTGGACTCAAAGATTTGCCGGTTTGGCTAATCTTTGAGCCAAACCAGCCTAGATTTTATACGAAAGATAAAGAGAAAAGGATTATAAGTAAAGTGAGGCCTAGATCATTACCACGAGCTTAGTTAAAAATGGACATTAAAGCGTTTTTCTCAACCGATTTTTGAAACAGTGTTAGATTTTGGCTGATCAGGTAGCTGAATAATGTGGTGATGTTATGAAATCCCATGTGATTTTTCTTTTTTGGTTACCATACTGCATAACGGATGATTCTAACTTGATCAACAGATAGCAATTAAAGAGACACACACTGGAAACTGCACTCTTGGACAAACTTTCAGACTAGACAACTAGACTGACTAGTAATAGTATGTGTTAGATGAGACTGGGATTGTTGGTCCCGAAGGGCCCAGTTTGGTTAGATTTTAGGGTTTAGGAAGATGACCACCATCCACCAATGAGAGTTCAATGACCACTATATCACATACTCTTGAGAGGAGAAATCTTGCTGAATTCCTGTGTTCATTGAGGTTGCAAAATAACACTAGAACAAACACACACAACTTGTACGTACATTCATGGCAAATTTAGCTATAATACTGCGTAGGCATCTCATTAATTATCACTCACATCGGTAGCATCTTGAGAATTGAATCAACGGATACTGGGACTGGGTTCGGTTCTGTTGTTTTTGCGCAATGAAAATGCAGATGGTGTTAAAGGTGTTGCAAGAGCAACATAATACTTACTGATCTAGCTAGCAAATTTGGATGGGTTGTATTCAAGATTTCAGAGTATTTGAAGCTAAATTAGTAGACCAAATTGGTATTTCAGAGTTGTATCTAACATAATAACAATAATTCTGAGACTTATTACCTGGTTTGAAAAAACGCAATTCAAAATTTCCAGCACTGGATATAAGTGTTTGATTTCCAGTTAAAGAACCATCAAAAGAGATTGTACCCTCTGGAGAAATTGGGTTTATTGCCGATGAACACAAAGAAATAATGCACCAAACTTTTTTGGTCTCCTACCACAAGCTACTTCAAGTAATAATGCACCAAATGCGAAGACATCTCAGCTTGTTGCTGTTTTTCAAGTAAGAACCCAAACATATCATTCTTCATTGCAGCAAAAACAACAGAACCGATCCCAGGATAAATATATGAGATAGTTTTCTAAAAGCACAATGCAGCTTTTCTTATTTGATCCAGGTTTGATAACAACCATGAATATGTGCATTTGTTCTCAGTGGTCACACAACTTATGTGACAAACTCCCCCGTCCATTTTGCCATTGCCACAAAATTAGCATGATTTCTACCTGTTTATCTCATGGCTTGGCAATTTTCGTGACACTCCTTCACACAACTTAATCATGATTACTACCTATGTTAACCTCAAAATTTTTAAATTTTGATGTTTATTCCCTTATCCTATTTCAAATCCTAACTCCACTAGGATCAGGATCACCATTCTTATCACCATAAGCTCATATATTATGTACCGGAGAAATCAATGCGTTAGGCTTAAGTGAATTATGTTTTGCGTTAAGCTGAAAGTGCATATCTACCGTGGGGGGTCAAAAGAGTGCAAGGGTTAAAATGGGTATTCTGGCGGGAGAAGTTTCAATGAATTTTCTTTGTTCAATGAAATTCATCACTTTTTCACATTCCCCAAAACAGAAACTTACAAGTGAGGAGTAGAGGAGATATTTCTCCATTAATGGAATTTGGGTTCCAAGGAAAAACTAGGGCTAGGGTTTCACATTCCACCTATAAAGTTCCAATCTTTGGAACAAATCAGACACACAAACACACTGAGAGAGTTCATAAAGGTCCAATCTTGGAACAAATTGGAGGCGCAAAATAAAATTTCAATCTTTGGAACCAATTAGAGAAATTGAGACAATCAGAGACCAGAAATCGATGTCTGAAGAAATGGGTTCTTCTCAAAAGAGGAAATTAGATGAGATTTACTCAACAGAAGAAGAAGATTCAGACATCAGTGAAACGGAGATGGAGGACTATGAAGAAAAAAATCTACCAAAAGCTTAAAAATGGTAAGTTTACTGTTAAATTATCTGATCTTAGGTTTAGATGTCCATTCTGCTTAGGTAAAAGGAAGCAGGATTATGAATATAAACATCTAGTTCCACATGCTAAGGGTGCTGGTAAAAAAGGATCTTCACTTAAGAAATTTAGAGAAAAGGCTAAACATTTAGCTCTAGCTAGGTATTTGGAGAAGGATTGTGCACCAGTTAAGGAGGAGCCTATGGCGGAGGAGGTAGAAGAGGGGAAAATTGTGGTGGATGTTGTTGGTTCATCTACTGTGGTGGTGGAGGAGGAGAAATTTGTGTATCCATGGAAAGGGGTTGTTGTGAATACTGAGAGAGAGTTTAAAGGTGGGAGATATATCGCGCCGAGTGGTAACCGGATTAAAGAGCAATTGGTTAAGTTTAATCCTGTCAAGGTTCATAGTTTGTGGGGTACTCAGGGGAGTACTGGTAAGGCCATTGTTGAATTTACAAGTGATTGGTCTGGTTTTCGCAGCGCAATGTCTTTCGAGAATGAATTTAATAGCACTGGGCATGGGAAGGCACATTTTGGTTTGGATAGATGTGGGGTTGGAGGTATGTATGGATGGGTTGCGAGAGAAGATGATTATAAATCGGATGGTGTTGTTGGGAATTTCTTGTCTAGGAATGGTGATTTGAAGACAATTAAGGATATTGAAGATGAAGATTTGAGGAAGAACAAACAACTGGTAACAAATTTGGTGCATTTGGTCGATGAGAAGAATAAGAACTTGGAACAAGTTCAACTTCAATACAATGAGACAAGCTACTCTCTCAAGAACTTGGCGTCTCAACATGATAAGCTAAATAAAAAATATAATGAAGGTATGGAATTCGTATCCTTTTAATGTTATTTGATAAGATGCTAGTTTCAATTACATTAGTCCTTTGCCTAGAGAACCCGGAGTTTTGTTGTTTACTTGATCACTGTGTAATTTCATAACTTGGTGGATCATATGGGGTGTGGCCTGTGGGGACTTAAAAATCAACTAGTCCTAGTCTCAACATTGGGTCTCTGAATTACAGTGCCTGAAATATTTCCAATAACATTAACAGATTACAGAACCAAATGGTCTTTTTCCAATGTACTCATCAGTCCATGAAAAACGCGTTTCTAGTTGAGTGTTGAGGGGGAAAAACATGCACATAATGTAGCTTTTTGATTGTTATTACAAGATGTTAATCTAATTTTTAAGAAATTGAAGTACAAACTCATCAATTTTAAGTGATAACTAAGTATTGTATGAATTACAGCAATAATGTTGGTTGTCGTGGTTACTGATTCAATGCTCTTTTGTATCTATTCAGAGACATTAAAGATGCAACAAGATCAGAAGGATCGTTTGGAGAAGATGTCAAATGAGCGTGAGGAACTCAAATCGAAAATGGAATCTCAAAAGGAAGAGCTCAAGTTGCAGAGAGAAGAGCTGGAGAAATTTAAGGCACAAAGCGAAAGTGATAGAGAGAAACTTATTGAAGAGAAACGAAAGGTAACGTCTCCTTATTAGTGTAATGGTAAAACCTCTACTAGCATAACTAGAAACAAGAAACAAGTACCTAAATGAAATCTCCAGTTGGCATGAAAGGGATGAATTCCATAATAGAAACTAGTTGTTACAATCATTTACCTACATTACACAATTTTACTTTTACGAGGATACAGAAAAATATCAATTGATAACATCCTCCATCATTCATTTGTATTTTACATGCCGAGGAACTGGTATAGCTACATTATACTGTGCAAGGACTGTAATTCTAATGAATATGGATATAGCTTCTTTGCATAATACAGTGATGAAGTTGTTTGACTATATTCTTGCTTATGTCTTCAGAATGCGATGAAAAACAGTAAACTCGAAATGGCAGAACTGGAGCAAAGTAAATCAGACAATAATATACTGAGGATTGCCGAAGAACAAAAGGTATATGCTGTCGTTATCGTTAATTTCAGGTATTGATAACATGTTCAGTGTAGATAATCATGTTAGTGATCATCTATGTGTGGATTTTGGTCTCAGAGAGTGAAAGAAGCTCGTCTTAGAGAAAGAATTGAAGAGGAGAAGAAATTGGACGCCAAAGATAAACTGGAATTAGAGGTTGAACTGTTGACAGGGAGATTGAAAACCTTGACGCACATGGCAGGTGATGACGCAGATTTAGAGTTGGCGAAGAAGGTTGAGGATTTGACCATAGATTTGAAAGACAAGAAAGAAGAACTAGAAGACCTAGAGGCCATAACCAGACTCTTATAGTCAAGGAAAGGCAAAGCAACGATGAGCTGCAGGAAGCTCGAAAAGAACTGATCAATGTGAGTGTCTCTCTTCTGTTCTGTTTTCCTTAACAGGCAACCTGTAGTCACTTTGCACATTTTTCACTGTTCTACTCTTGTTAACAAGCAAATTTCTTACCATGTATAAATGGTAGATCAGCTTAAGTAAAACAGCAAGTCTTTAGATAAAATTGCAAACACATTTCCTTGCTGCTGAATGTCATAGATGTTTTAGATTGGAATTGCAGTCTACATTTTGTCTCCTAACAGAACAACTATTCCATGATTCTAGGTACTTAAAGAATCAAGCGATCGTGCTGTCATCCGAGTTAAGAGAATGGGGGAACTTAATCCCTAAACCTTTTCCAAGATGCGTGCAAGAGGAAGTATCATAGAGATGAAGCAGATCGTCAAGGCTTCTTTACTTTGCACTTATTGGCAAGATGAGATTAAAGATTCCAATTGGTTTCCTTTTGTAAATGTCCAGGTTGGGGAAAATAAATACAAGGTACTCTCTCTCACTGAAACTCTTTCTACAACATGTTGCTTATCGAACTTTTGACCAGTCTTAATATTCTCAAGAGTTGCGTGTAAATTCATATTTAGTGCATAGATACGAGAAAATATTCATATATTGCTTGTTTCTTAAATGGCATCTCTTAATCACTGAACTGAACTGAACTAATGTAGACGGAAATAAATGAGAAGGATGAGAAGCTGAGTCGTCTAAGGAATGACATGGGTAACGAGGTATTCAAAGCTGTGTCAAATGCGCTGTTGGAGTTGAATGAATACAATGGGAGTGGGAGGTACATAGTCCCAGAGCTGTGGAACTTCAAAGACGGGAGAAGGGCCACACTCCAAGGAAGGAATCCAGAGATTAACCAAATCAAAGAAAAAGAAGTGAACCACAAGAATAGATTTGCATTGAGATAGTACCAGGAATTCTCATTTTTTCGCCTTTGGTTGGTTTCTTCTGAATTTATGTCTAGTTTAGTTACTATCATTCTCTTTTTCAAAGCATTCGGAAGAAATTGTGTTCTTGGTTAGTGGCAGTTACTTTGGACACATCCATATTCCACTGTTGTTGCATAACCTGCTTCTCTCCAGATTCGTTTAGTTTCATTTGCCGTACCAGTGGAATTTCGCTCCTTCTGAGATGGATGTACTAAATGAGTAACCTGGTCTATAAGGTTGAAAATTAATATAAGCTATTTTTAGCAAGACCAATAAACTCCGCTTCCAGGACTAAGACAGTCCTCCAACTAAATTGCTTTTTGTGTACTGCAATTGTTGCAGGATGCTGTGCCTTCGCTAATTTATTCCCGAATGAGGATGCCTATAACAACCTTAGCAATTATCTATTGTGACATTTTTGACGATCCCCTAACAGGCATTCACATAGGGGAACTCTTCTAAAAGTCCATAATTCATCAAAGTGGATATCAACTAATAGAGGAGTTTGATTAGAGTTGCATCCCACAGAACCATCACAGGTGCAGAAGAACCAACAGAGGAACTAAATGCTTGAAGACATTAAATTAACCAAACCATGATTTGGAGACTAACTCTCTCTATCTCATAGCTTGTAAAGTTAACATTCTTTCGACTTCTCGTTCCCAGTGACACCTCCGCTGCTTTGACAGTAATCATTAAGTGCATTTGTATGCGGCAGGCGACATGATCCAAACCAAATCGAAAGTAATTCAAAGCATGCACTGCGTCCTGTAATCCAGATTGAAATGGAAACTCAGCAGTTACAATTGAACAAACCAAGAGGCTGCACTACTAGGAGATCAGGCTGGGATTGAATTCATGCAGTACCAAATTTCCATTGCACTAATTTGAGGAATTGTCAGAAAGCCAAATGCTTGCCAAGTAAAGAAGAATTATAGTACAACAGAAGAATAATGGCAAAAAGAAAAGAGAAGTGCTTACTGTCGTTTCTGTTCTTATTTATAATGTGCACAACAGAAGAATAAAAAAGTCTCAAACCAAATCCTAATTAAAGTTTAAAGTTACAATCCAAGTTTCATCTAATAGTTCCATTTCAAGTCGGGATGTTTTTAGCATCAGCAGCAATACTACTACAACTATTACAGCAACAACATAAATTAAAACAGAACTAGAAACCTCATCTAAGACCAGCTATATAACCTGGTTATCAACCCAATCAACAATTAAAGTCGGAAGCTTTCTTAAACATCTAGATAGCTTTCTGGTACCTCTTTCTTTGGATAGACCTTATATTTTATTTTCCCAGCAAACTCTTCCCTGGTCAAATCAGCAAACTTGTTTAACATTAAAGTGTAGTTGGAAACCTTTTTGTAATGTTGGTTGACATGCCGAGCCTTTCCCACCAAATATAGCAAACCTCTCCTCGAAAGCTTTTTCTATCTTCCACGTCAAAATGGTGTACTTTACTAAGCGAGAGCCACTTCTTGAACAAAGCACGGAGCTTGGCCTCAGAATTGAGAATATCATCGGTTACCTTTAGAGCTGTGCATGAAAGATTATTATAGGAGTTAGATGAGGAAAAGTTGCTAAGGAGAAAAACAAACATCTTCATGTGCAACTTTTACCTTCTTCATGTAGCTTTGCCGTTCTGAACTAACAGAATATATTGTGGTGCTGCACATAAACATAACATTTACTAATGAGCAAAAAATGTAGTCAAGGTACCAATCCATCGCGCATACAATCCAGAAGGAACCACACAAACCTGAACAATCTGCTACTCTGACCCAATGGTATAACAGTCAAGCTGTTGTACCAGTCCTTACAGGTAGCTGCAAAGTCAAGGGAATTAGTACACACATAATTACCATGAATAACAAGGAACAACGAACTAAAAGGGTTAATTTGCGTTACCTCCACGGCCAAGATCATAATTAAGCGTTACCTCCCCTACAAAAATTAAATTAGTGAAACCTCCTCTCGTTACATTTTCCGTCAAGGCTGGTTATCCCGTCAGCTGACTTTGTACACGTGGACCAGATTTTTACACGTGGACTTTGACTTTCCGATGTAAAAGGGGGAGGTAGCAGCCCAAGTATGATCTTGGCCAGAGGTATTACTGAAAAGTCAAAGTCCACGTGTAAAAAAATGGTCCACGTGTACAAAGTGCTGGCCCAGTATAACCGGCTTTGGACGGAAAATGTAACGAGGGGAGGTTTCACTAATTTAATTTCTGTAGGGGAGGTAACGCTAATTATGATCTTGGCCAGGGGAGGTAACGCAAATTATCCCGAACTAAAATTACCCAAAATGAAAAGAAAAAATCATGAATCTAAAAACAAAATTCATGCCTTGCTACTATTTGCATCTCACAAAATCAGATAGACATAGGCAAATCTATCCAACCAACAATGAACAAAAACTACACAAAATGATTTTATTTTCTTATTCAAATAAACATATCATGAATCCGAAAACAATAGAAAAAGAAAATCATGCCTCAACTACAATTGCATTGCATCCGACATAATCTATTCCATTCGAACCTCACTAACCAAAATCAAATACCTAAACATTACACAATAAATCAAACCAGAGCAGTCAAAAAAACATAACCTTGGCATAACTAAAAATATCATCGATCTTAGTCACAGTTCATATATTTATGAATCTGGAAATAAAATTAGCAATATGAAAAAACTCCACCATGCCTTCACTACAATTGCATCTCACAGTATTACACAAAACCTATATATATTCATATATATTCTCAACAGGTAAGAACAAGTATAAACATCACTAAATTACAAGATTTGAAATCCCTAAATCAAACGATCGCTAAAAACATATCACCAAAAGCGAGATAAAACCAAATCATCATTTTCAAAGATAAAAAAAATAAATTAGAGGTAAAGTTAAAAAAATCCTACACATCTGGAAGCTATTTTCAGAGCAGATGTAGCTGATCTAAGAACAGTCGAAGTCGCCATCAACAATAGAAGAAAGATGATTTCAGAAGAGATTTTTATTAGGGTTTCAGTGTTGGACCCTCTTTTTTTTTTTTTTTTGCAAGGGAAATAGTGCAATGCAAGGGTTGTTCGAGCCGCTGCGTTGGATGTTATTTTCACTCCAGTGATTGACGACGCATCAAAGGTTGCCAAATTTACCCGAGTATGCCAGCACTCCTCCGCTACTTCTTTAGGCACTCCTACAACTAACACGAGTATTAAAACTTAGGGAGCGAATATTATGATCCAAATATTATTACTTGGCCTTTCACGACTCCAGAAGACCTTCGGATTATAGAAGTAGATCCAAATATTATGATCTTTAAGTTTAGCAACTGGACTCTCCTTAACAGAGTGATTAACGAAAGACCATGGAGCATCAACAAACAACTTCTGGTGGTGCACGACTATATACCAGGTATGGTTTACACAGAGAAGCATTGGGGTTTTCAACAATTTTGGATTCAATTGAGGGGTTTACTTCCAGAGCTAATGAATGTTGCTGCAGTCACAAAAATAGGGGAAATAATGGGATAAGTGGTCAAGGTGACACCAGAAGATGCTATTCCTATAGGCAGTGACCCAGTTAAAGTTTGTGTTAACATTGATCTCACAAACCCTTTAAGAAGAGGAGTTAAAGCTATCTCAAATGCAGGCATCTCTCGGTGGATCAAGTTTTACTTTGAGCGTCAACCTTACAGTATATGCCTTTGCTATGTCATAAAACATTGCAAAGTTGCTTGCAAGGATGCTGCCAATTTCCTGATAAAGGCGCATGAAAAGCCATATTACTTTGGTAAAACAAGTAATATACGGAAAAATAGTGTTCCATTATCGACCTCTAATGCTCCAGTCGCTAGAAAGAATCAGAAACACTTTGTTAAATCAGCTGTTTTTGTACCACCTAAAGATGGACTTGCTGTCACTATGGACTTTCTTCTTAAGGATGCTGCAACATTCGAAAATGAGGATTCTACCAGACTTGGTAAAAGACACAGGGTCATGAGTGGAGGAACTTCTCATGAGGACAATGAAGTCGGTAAACCTACACTTCCAACAATGATATCAACACAAACATTCAAACAGCTCAAAGTGTCATAAAGGGAGACAACAAGGCAGTAAATGCAGAAAAGGAAAATCAGGTAAACCCTATTCTCATTTATTGCAGCTTTCATAATCATTTTACTCTGCATAAAATTAAGTACTGCATTTTCCTAGGTTGTTGTCTTAACTTCAACAGACATTTATTTCATCAAGCTTGCATAAAGTTTAATTCACGTACTATATTTGCTTGTACTGTTAATACTCATCTGTGGTACCACTTTGCAGTTCATTACACAAAAAAACACTTTTCCAGTTATAGTTGTGGAAACTCAGTTGGAATTATGAAAATTCTCTCTTGGAATGTCCAAGGTTTTAAAAACCCAGACACTAGGAACCACCTAAAAGACCTGATTAGAACTCAAAACGCGGATATTATCTTCCTGTGTGAGAGTAAAATTGATAGCACAAAGTGTATCCCTCTTTTAAAACAGTATTATTATCCTAATAGTGCTTTTATTGAGCCAGTGGGTCTTTCAGGCGGTTTAGTTCTTCTCTGGAAAAATAGGTTTACTTGTGATATAGTAGATAAAGCCTATAATATGTTTAATGTGGTGGTTCAAGCAGATCTCAGTAAACCTGAGTTCTTATTAACTTGCATGTATGGTTACTCCAACTACTCCTAAGAAAAAGATCAATGGAATTTCATTCATAGAATTAGCAATGAAACTGATAATCCTTGGATAGTTCTTGGAGACTTAAATTTCCATATTACCAATAATGAGAATGATCCCTCTACCTCCTCAGATGGCTGGGTCAATAATCTTATAACTGATTGTGGTTTAGAGGACATAGGCTATGTGGGCAAGAACTACACTTGGACCAACAACATTATAGGTACTGGAACCAAAAAATCTAGAATAGACATGGCCCTTGGAAATGCTAGTTGGTCCCTAAACTTCCCTAATAGTAAGCTTTATCATCTCAACCAAGTTGGTAGTGACCATAGTCAGGTCATGTTAGTTACTAATACCACAAACTCCAAGCTTTGGAAACCATTCAAATTTTTCTTAACTTGGCTTAATGATGCTTCTTGTTACATTGTGATTGCTAATGCTTGGAAATCCGGTATACATGGTTCTTGCACTGACTTGTCAGCAAACTCCACATCACTAGGAAAATGTTGTCTTTGTGGAATAAGAGCATTTTGGAGACATAAATCAACAAGTTGACAAGCGCAAATGAGATTATACGAGGCTGCAAGCCAAGACTCAGATCCTATAATAACTCAAGAAGTAATAAATGTCAACAAAGAACTAAGCAAATGGCATAAGATCGAAGTGATTTACGGACAAAAATCAAGAGAGCACTTCATCAAAGACATGGATAATAACAACAAGTATTTCCACACCAAAGTCAACAAAAGAAAACTAGAAACAACATTGATGCTATTCAAGACTATGATAACTCTTGGCTGTTCACAAGAGAATATCTGACTCATCTGACTCGACATTTCAAGACCATTAGCACTACTACTAATCCTTGTTTTGTAGAGAGCTTATACATTTATCATTCCTTCCATTATTACAGATGAAGACAATTGTGCTTTAACAAGGATTCCTTCTTTTGATGAAATTCATGGAATTCTTAAAAGCATGAAAATTGGAGTGCCCACTGGACCCGAGGAAGGCTTCCAAGCGGGGATTCTACAGAGCCAATGGAGTATTGTTGGAGAGGATGTGTGCAAGATGGTTGAGATTCTTTGAAACCAAACATATATTGAAATGATTAACAAAACATATATTTCTCTCATTCCTAAGAAAGAAAGCTCTGTGCAAGTGACTTGGACCTGTTGGTGCTGTGTAACACATCTTACAAGATCATTTCCAAAGTTATTGTCAACAGAATGAAGCCTATCATGGAAAAGATTGTTTCCCCTTTCGAGCGCTTATGTTTTACTGGAAGACTTATAAGTGATAATACAGTCATTGCTCAAGAAATAATTCACTATGAAGAACAAAAGAGGTGAAACAGGTTGGCTTGCTTTGAAACTTGATATGTCAAAAGCTTTTGTGAGGCTAGAATGGTCTTTCTTAATCGAGGTACTTGAATATTTTGGCTTTTTCAAATGACTTAAGTGACTTGATTTATCGATGCATTAGTACAACTTCTTTATCGGTTCTTCTTAATGGCTCTCCTTGTGAAGAATTCAACCCCACAGTATTAGACAAGGTGATCCACTCGCCTTATCTTTTCATTCTATCAATGGAATATTTATCCGGGCATCGACAAATGCTCTTCATGATAATTCCATTAAAGGCATTAAAGTATTTCTATTTCTCTGGCTATTAATCATCTACTCTTTGCAGATGATTGCTTGATCTTTACTCGAAGCAAATATTTCTTGATTAACAACTTGTTGGATTTACTTCATAATTTCGATTCTCGATCTGGTCAAGCAATCAATTTTGAGAAGTCTGCGATTCACTATAAAGAAGACTAAGCCGGAGGTTGTTGCTACTCTTACTCAAATTTTGGGAGTTAAAGTGATGAACTCAAAGGAAAAGTATCTTGGCTCACCATTAATTCTTGGTCATTCTAAACAAGAATCATTTAAATCAATTAAGGAAAACTTTGAGACTAGATTTTCTTCTTGGTCTAGTATTTCACTTTCCTGAGCGAGGGGAGAGGCACTATGATCAAACATGTTCTAAACTCGGTCCTATTTATCAAATGGGAACATTCCAAGCTTCCCAACAATCTTATACAACATTTCCCTTATTGAAAGAAAGTTCATACAGGTTCAATAATAATAGAGGTTCCTAATCCTATAGCATGGTCTAGTGTGTGCAAGTCCAAGGATCAAGGTGGCTTAGCTTTTAGAGATTTGGAAAAAGCTGAATTTAGCAATGCTAACTAAACTTGCTTGGAGAATGTAGTGACTTAAGTAGTTTAATGTCACGAGTGCTTAGAAGTAAATATTTCAAACAAGGTGATCTTCTTCATCAAAATACTTCATCAAGAACTGCTCTTATACATGGAATGGTATTACTAAGGTGCGGGAAATTGTCAAAAAAATTACTTCATGGAAATAAATAATGGCGGGAAAACTAAAATATGGAAGGACAAGTGGATACCGGGATGCAGCACCCACCAATTCCATTAAATGATCTACGAGGTTTTATGAAGATGTTTACGAGTTATATACGCTGATTCTAATCAATGGAATCAAAACTTTGCTTAAAAGATTGTTTGATCTTGTTACTTCTCGAGAAAATCCAGTCCTTATTTATTGATTGCGGTAAGGATGATGTGATGATTTGTATGCCCTCAAAGATGGTCAATTTTCGATTAAAAGTGTTTGCAAATGCGACTCAAAGCAACAATGAAGTTCATGTCAATGGTGTAAGTATAAATCCTAGTATCGCGAGGCATTGTGGAAGACTCCGTTACTTTCGAGCGTATCAAAATGTTCAACGGAAATGCATTAGAGGTATTAATAATACCAAAAGAAAGAAGATCTCGGTTCAACCCAGGAAAATTTGAAACACATTGTGACATTTGTGGATATGGTCGGGAAGATATTAGACACATTATTTTTGCATGCGGACATGCGGGGGCAGTGTGGAGAAGTATCAATATTAACATAGATGTTGTCGGAAAATTGTGATTTAGTTTAGAATGGATCATTAGTTGGTTCACCTCTATGGATAATTCGAGAATCGGAGATGGCTCATTACTTTAATGGTTGGTTCTTGGATATTATGGAAAGATCGATGCGATGTTGTATTCCGGGAGTAAATCTAAACCCTCACACTACTATGCATAAAATCCATTACCACATAGAGTCACATGCATTGCATTAATCCTTCTCGTTAAACATCGAACACTAGAAATATCATTTTTAGCGGAAACCTCCTACGTAGGTGTGGTTAAATTTAATGTTGATGGCTCATATATTCAAGGTTCTAAGCTGTCACATGCTTTGGTATTGTGTTGCGTGATCACATAGGTTCATGCATTGGCATCAAAGGAAGCAATGGAGATGGAGCATTGAACCCGGAAAGCGGTAGAATGTATGGCAGTCGGGAGGCACTCTCTTGGGCTAAGGCAGAAGTATCCACGCATTCAAATAGAAAATAGGATGCTAAGCTGGTCATTGATAGCATTAATGGGAAAGTCATAGATTTTTTAGACAACATATTGCTTAATATTCTCAAGACTTTCATGCAAAATCACATCGTGAAGAGAGATTCAGAGTGGGAGGTACATAGTCCCAGAATTATGGAACTTCAAAGAAAGAAGAAGGGCTACTTTGAAGGAGGGTATCCAAAGATTAAGCAATTCAAAGAACTACGAGAAAAGATTTGCATTGAACCACTCTAGCTTAGTTACAACAAATTCTACTCTTATTTGATAAAATGCAGTGTTGTGCATCTCAGTCGTAAGTTCTTTTTATGTGTGTTCTGGATATCTATTGCTATGGCTGGACATTGCAGTTCTAGTGATTTCGGGTATTCTCTATATTAGTAGGTTATTTTTATTGCTGTTAAACATGCTTGTTGTGGTTTTAATCTATATGGAGATTACCTGCAGTTTTCTGGTCATAAATTGGGCATAACAGTTTGAGACTAACAGTTTTAGAAAGAAATTAAAATTTAGTCGTAATTACTTGTTCGGCACAGCAATGTTTTTTTATAAGCAATCCCCTGCAAAATAAAATTTTCAGAAGTAATCTGGGTGAGTTGACTCAGATTGCCAGTTTTGTGAAGTACTGTATGCCTAACTCATACGTCACTATATGGGTCAATCCCGATTGGCAATATTTGCTGGTCAACTTGACTCTGACACAACCTTCAGCCACATAATTAGAGTGACAACCAAAACCAACTGTCATAGCATAGAGAAACCCACCAACATCATCTCTGCAAATAAAACCAGTATCTGACATCCCTGGGTTACCAAGAGAGCATCATAGCAGCAGAGAATTTTTTGATAAGATTTAAGCAACCACCACCTGCATTCAACAACTCTCTCAATTCCAGTAAGCCTTTAACCAACACCAAAAACTGCAGAATTTGAACATCATATGCAGAATTCTGCATAATCCCTTGCATTGTCCGTCTGCAATCTAGCACATTCTGCAACACGTTATGTTGAATCTTCTGAAAGCGCCAAACAGTTTCTTAAAATATCATTGCTTTGGGAAAACATTGAAGCCATCAATACTAGTGAAGCAATAAAAATCACAGACCCAATCCCACAACATTATGCTGACTTCACATTCCAACATCAAGTGATATAAAGTTTCTTCTTCATTCTTATAAAGAATACATCTAGAAGGAAGAGGTACACCTCTTCCTTTAAGTTTATCATCCCTAGCTCACCCACCCCTGCACCAACTTCCAAATCTCTTCCAAACAGCATTGTGCCAGCGAACCTTTGGATTCTTGACTCTCAGCTTTATCTACAACATCAGAAAGCAAAAACTTGCCTTTACAATTACCAGCCCAAATTTTTCTGTCAGTACCACCTGTATGATAAGGCAGATCAGAAAAGCTCACCTCCACAGACTCCAAAAAATTCACCAAAATTCTTTGTATCATCCCCTTAATGTAATGTAGAGCTCAGCGCTAGCTTAGTAGAAACCTCACCATTCACCATGTTATTACCAGCAAGTTGTATATAACATATAAGGCTCATCACTGCACCACTTGTCATGCCACAAATCAATACTCTCTCTATTACCCACCAACCATCTAACATATTCCTCAGGGGTAGGGATGACCCACTTCACCCCAGGCCAAATAGTAGATTTCCTGTAGAACTCAGTTCACTTTCCTTTCTTATTAGTGAACTAATTAGCTAACATAAACTTAGCCCAGTCCTGATTAGTATTAACAATCTTCCACAATAGCTTCATTGAAAGAGATTTATTAACAACTCCAGGCCTCCTTAAACCCAAGCCCCCATCATCTGAAGGACAACAGATCTTGTCCCAGGCAATTTTCACCAGCTTCTTGTTTTCAGGGTTACCAGACCATAAGAAGGTTGTTATAATTCTTTCACATGCCACTATTGTACTAATCTAGCCTGAATGGAATGAACCACCCAGATAATTAACTTGGCCTTCATACTTTTCAGTAAACACCAAGCATCGATTTATTAGCTCTTCTTGGCATCAGAATTGCACCCAAATATTTGTCAGTGTACTTAAGGAGTAGTATACTGGTATATAATGAACTTAAGGAACGTACCAGTTTCTTTGGGCATTCTTCGTGTTAATTCGCAAGTGAATTGGTCTCCACATAGCAGTGGTAGCACCTGTGAACAGAAACGAAACACATCAAATTGACAACAATCTAGTGCACATTAAGCAGAGGAGAAGCAAAGATACAACAACCCAGAGGGAAAACTCAGATGCTAGTCATATATTCAAATTTCAAAGTACTTCAAACATTTAATTGCTCTGTAATTTTTTTTGAATGAATCCTAAAGGATACTGCAGGATGAAGTGGCAAGGTAATCAGGACCAATCTGTAGCGTAATCTCCTTGTGCAGCTTAACATTTTAAAAAAGTGGCACAGGGCACATGCTAAAACTTCGCTCTCCATGATGACAAAAGAAATTAGAGTTTTTTGAGGAGGAATTAGGTGATACCAAAGTTCGATAGCATTATATGATGATAGGTCCAAGGATTAGTATCACAAAAAGCTCTTACCTAGACTCTTTCTGCCAATCTCTAAACTGCTCGAACTTGACTGAGCAAGAAGCTCTTAACCTATCATGATGAGGCATTCTCTATGTACACGCCAACTTGTTGGTGTTGAGGATCGCTGTGGGTAATGGTGATGTTGCTGGCATTGTTGTGGATGTTGGTGTTGCTGCTGGGGTTGGGGGATGATGTTGCTGCTGTGCATAATCCATCAATCTCCAGTAAATATTACAAATGGGTTCAACAATAGACAACGAATCGAGAACTGAACCACCTTTCAGCGACTGTAGGGTAACCATTTTTATGTTCCATGGTTGTTTAGAATCTAAAGCACCAAATTATTTCAGCAATTTTAAAAATTGGACTTGGATCCAAGTTGCACCCATTTCAATTCTATCACCACCAATTTTAGAAGTAATAATCCTACCACCAATTCTATTCCTACCCATACTTTTCTGAATTCATAATCTTTAACTACAACATTTTCATAATGAGACATGGAGTGGATTAAAGAAAGAAGTTGATATACCTCCTCTTTCTGCTGAAGAATTTGCAATTGATGATTCCATTTTCGACACCATTTTTTATCTGAGATGAAAAGATCCTTCTTCTTCATTTCCGCCAGTAGTACAGAAGAAGGTTTTTTTCTGAATGAATAAAATCCAAGACTTTTTCTTTTAAAGATTTCTGGTTTCAAATGGGGTTTTTCGATCTGTTTAGACAACATTGTGACATTTGAAGCTGAATTAGTCTTAGCGGCCAGAAAGAAGTTGCTTGAATCAGAAATTACAGAAAGAGAGAGAAAGAGGTTAGGGTTTTAAGAGATGAAGAAAAATTATGTGCAAAAATCTTGGAATTATGTAAAAACAGAAGATTACCCACTCAAATCAAAAGCTTCTCTTCTTCCAAATCTGATAGGGAAATCATAAGGATCCTGTATTCCTAATTCGAGAATTACGATGGTTTCAAAATCTTACTTCTACGGGGAGAGAGAGAGAGATAGATAGAGACGGACAATTGAAAGTTTCAGAATTGCTTTATTATCCTTGTTCTAGTTGTTGTTTGGCCCTTGAATTGGGCTCAAGGGCTGTTTTTTTGTGCGATCCAGCTTCAGCTGTGCTGTAATTGTTGCATTTCTTTTTCTGGCCTTTCCTATCTAAAATTCCCGAGTCACTGTTATTGCCATGAGCATAGTTGTTGTTTGAATAAGGGGTGTATAATTTTACTTCATAGTAACCAACCAAAAACGAAGGAATGGTCCCCTTCAAATTTTACATGGTACCTAAAATATCATTCTAGAGCTGGGAAGCACTGCCACGGACACGGGACACGTACACGACACGGGCACAAGGACCTCCAAAACTCAAAATCATCAGGACACGGACACGGACACGTTTACATAAATACTAATTAAATAATTTTTATATACTGAAATCATAGTGTTATGGTATATGAAATATATTAATCACACAATTATATGATGAAAACTCAATTTTACGTTGTTAGATGAGTCCACATGTGAAAAAATTAACTATTATACTAATTTTCATGACACATTAGATTACCCTACTAGTAAAATAGAGTATGAAATTTTACACGTGCGTCGTGTCGGTGTCCCACGCGCGTCGGACGCGGACACGGCATCAATACCGGAGTGTCCGTGCTTCACAGTTCTAGAGCTTAGAAGTCAGTTGGGGTGGGTAGACAATTGTAAACTCTTGCCATGGTGTGGCTCCATCCATGGGTGCGACTACTTCTCATAAATTGGCATGGCTCACCAGAGGCTAGCATCTGGTTGTACTAATTATAACGTGGGATACTTTGACGTATCGAAATGGACAAAATGGTAGGCCTGTCAACGGACAAAAATCCATTGGATTTTGACCGATCTGATTCCGTTATGTTATGCTTTATCGGAAATCCGATATCTGATAACATTCGACCGAATCCAAAAAAAAAAAAAAACAATCCGATTTTGTTACCGTAAGCTATCGAATATCAAATTTTATTCCATTAAAATCCTTATGACAAGAAAATGAAAAAAAAAAACGGAAAAACAATGGGCAAATCAGTTCTAAAATGTCTTCAAACACATTCAAACAAGTTCTAAAATCCACACTACTTTACTCTCAGTCTCTCACTCTCACACATGAAAAGAAAGCACATATCCACAAACAAATGCAAAACAGCAAAAGAAATACAATGTAAATGGCAAACTGCTCCTGCTTGGTTGCTTGCATGTTTCATCAACTTCAGTCTGTAATTTTCATATCTGCATAGTATGACAACATTATTCAAATCAGAGTCAGAACTTAGAATAAGAACAATGAAAAAGAAGAGTTACATGTAGAAAAGAAGTCCGGCAACCAATCACTTACACAAAGCAATGCTTGGACACACATTGGAGCTCTTGGAGTTCTATGGGTTGTAGGAACCCTACCACCACCACTGAACATGGATTCTGATGCCACACTTGTCACCAGTTGGGTACTTAGGGGCATTTAGCTACCACCAACTTAGTATATCAACGTTAAACTCATTTTTGGGTGAGCCTTTGTTGAGAAATAGTTCTTCTAAGTACTTCTCCAACTCGTACTCTTGAACCTCAAATTCAATGAAACAACAACATAAGATAAGGCAAAAACAGAACTCACACACATAACTATTCTCAGGCGATAACCATCAAAAAAACCATTGATTTAATTTTATAGGGAAATTCATTCATTAGGTAAACTACAAAACACTCATACATTCACATAAAAGAAACTTCACATGCAGCACGCAAATACAGTTTTCACAATTTCTTCATGTATCACAAACTGTTAAAGTAAATACAGCTTGTTGTTCAATCAATTTAGCCTCCTGTTTGCACACCCTTTTATCATTATTATCAACAAAACCAAAGATACAATATAAATAGCCTATTATAATCATCAAAATCAAAGAAGAATAAACAAATTAACTACTCCCTCCGTTACTTTTTAATAGGCCAGTTTGTATAAATAAATGTTACAAAAAATAGGCTGGTTTCCCAATTGGGAAAGTCATATGTTACTTTAATTTTTTGGGACCACTTTTCTTTTAACTTCTTTTGATGACAAGTGTTATGTGGACCATTTCAATTACTTCTTTGGGTGACAAGTGTCATGGGGACCATCTCACTTCACTTCTTTTATTGACAAGTGTCTAGAGGACCACTTTCAATGATTAGTTCTCATAATTTCCTTAATTTTCTCAAAAATAAAACTGGCCTATTAAAAAGTAACGGAGGGAGTATTTAAATTAGTCTAAAATTTCCTTATAACGATGTAATCACTTGAATTAATAACTACTCAATTTCTAGTTTGTTAAGTAATGTGTAGAAATTACACAGAGCTGGAAAAAAAATTGTACACAAAAAAGATTGAATTTACATGCATCAAAACTGAACAATCAAAGACTTAAATCATAACTCCAATTTTCTAATCGCACATATATGACATATCTAATCTTAAGAACTCAAAACTAAACCCAAATTTTTGCCCTTAAAAAACTGTCCAAATTTTGCTTCTTAGTGATTGAATTTGGTTCATACCTGATTGATTTGTGTAATTGTGTTGATGTCTGACGAGATGAAGCATATATAAAAGAAGTAGAAATTCACATATTTTTGTGTTAATCTGTCAAAGTAGAAGAATCCGATAAGAAGTTCACTGATTTTCGCATCTGACCCTAATTCTTGACATCTAATACAACAAGGTGATGTCGAAACTTAACCAATCGGATGTGGCATAATCCGATTTACAATAAGGATGGAAAGTTTGTTAAGGAGTATGATTTGATATCCAAAATCCGATACATCGGATTAAATCCTATAGGATGTCAAATTCTCGTAAAAGGATCACAGACTTCGGATCATTATTAACATCCCTACTGAATTGTGTCCGCCCATATGGTGATCTTAGGTTTCTATTTACCTTCCCTTATGTTCACATCCTACCTTATTGGGCCTCTCCAGCTCCTCTAATTATGGCCATCCAGTTCCGGGTCTAACCCGAAAAGTTTTTTTCTTCTTTTGTTTTGAGTGTAACTTAAAAAGTTGAATACTACGTGCAAATTTTGAATGCGCAATTGATTCTTTTTGGAATCATATTGGGAGCCATGATTGTGTGCAAATTATACAACAATATTGTGTTTGCGGGCTATAATAGTGATATAAACTAGTACATGTCTTCTCTAATAATAATCACGAATGAAAACAAACAAGAATTCGTATTTTTTTAAAAGCTTCATTACGGTTAAGTGGGTTTCAGGTTTTCGATCTTGGTATATGTATAAAAAAATTGATGGGACTTTTCATTGTCCATGATTAATTGATGAAATTAGAGATCAGGTCACCTTTATTTTTTTATATTTTTTTTGGAGACAAAAGAAACTAACTTACAAACTTGCAAAACACATAATCCCTCCTAGAGTCGCCACACAGGGTATGAATCAGTCGAACTGGTAGCATACACCAAGTCATTTGGGTTACATTTTCCTTACCCCGTTAAGATACCTCATGGATGACCCCGTTACAAGTGTTGTTGACAAAATTAAAAGTGGGGTCAGGTCACTAGGATTAGCATCAGTGGTTCTGTATGAACCGCTAAAAAAGTCTATGTAAAAACTGCCCTCTCATATGAGGGCGGGTTAGCCTTTGAAGGATTAGCATGGGTCACTTTTGGGCCTCACTATAAAAAATTGTGAGACAACAGTTTCTAAGTTTTTTTTTTTTTTTTTTTTTTTTTTTTTTTTTTTTTTTTTTTTGGCGATCCGTTTAGAGTTTCTATATTAACAATGAAATGTTGGACTATTCTTAACACATTTTTAAACAGGTCAAAAATCAATTTACCTTTAAATTGTAATTTATTTTTGAATGTTTTTGTTATTGCAAGAGGATATACAAAAATAGGAAACCCAACTAGTAGATTTCAGCAGATTCAGGGTAAACTGGTGTTGATGGTGGTTTTTAAACAAAGGGTAAAATCGTAAAACCCCAAATAACCTAATATCACCTGGTGACATATTTATTAGAACATTTAATACATGTAGTCAGTAATTAATAGGGGTATTTTTTCAAATTAAGGTTACAACGAGCAAAACCCTAATTCACCTCTGTGCCAATGGCAAATCATGTCGGCCACACCAAACGTGCCAAAGCATGCCAACCATGCTAGCCGCACCTCCGTGCCAATGGCATATCATGCCAACCACACCTAGCCTGCTAGCCGCGCCATGCCAAACGCACTCTGCCTTGGCCTTAGCTATGCTAGTCACACCAAACGCCAAAGCATGCCAACCATCTTAGCCGCACCTCCGTGCCAATGGCAAATCATGCCGACCACACCTAGCCCAAGCTAGCCAGGCGCCATGCCAAACGCACTCTGCCTTGGCCCTAGATATGCTAGTCACACCAAACGCGCCAAAGCATGCCAACCATGCTAGCCGCACCTCCGTGCCAATGGCAAATCATGCCGACCACACCTAGCCCAAGCTAGTCGCGCCATGCCAAACGCACTCTGCCTTGCCCCTAGTTATGCTAGTCACACAAACGCGCCAAGCATGCCAACCATGCTAGCTGCACTCCGTGCCAACAACAAATCATGCCCCGACCACACCTAGCCCAAGCTAGGCTGCGCCATGCCGAACGCACCCTGCCTTGGCCCTAGCTATGCTAGTCATACCAAACATGCCAAAGCATGCCAACCATGCTAGCCGCACCTCCGTGCCAATGGCAAATCATGCCAGCCACACCTTGCCCAACCTAGCCGCGCCATGCCAAACGCACTCTGCCTTGGCCCTAGCCATGCTAGTCACACCAAACACGCCAAAACATGCCAACCATGCTAGCCGCACCTCCGCGCCAATGGAAAATCATGCCACCTGGCCCAAGCTATCCGCGCCATGCCGAACGCACTCCTCCTTGGCCATAGCTACGCTGGTCACACCACGACAAGCCAAACACCCTTACCTTGGCCCTAGCCACGCCATGCCAAAGTAGCGCCCGCGCCTAGGCTTGCAAGCCGTGCAACCTAGGCCAAATTGGCCACGCATGCCATTGGCACATGCCAACTATTTCATTTGGTAGCTTTTCTTACCAAGCCGTGGCCTTAATGGTTGAGCGTTCCATTGGCACATGCCAACACGTCTCATTTGGTAGCTTTTCTTACCAAGCCGTGGCCCTAATGGCCCGAGCATGCCATTGGCACATGTCAACACGCATCGGCGGTAGCTTTTCTTGCAGTGCGTGGCCACTAATGGTAGGCGTGCCATTGGCACATGCCAACACGCTTCTTTGGTAGCTTTTCTTACCAAGCCGTGGCCCTAAGGGCCGAGCATGCCATTGGCACATGCCATTGGCACATGCCATTGGCACATGCCAATACGCATCGCTGGTAGCTTTTCTTACCAGGTCGTGGGCCTAATGGTCGAGCGTGCCATTGGCACATGCCAACACGCTCGCTGGTAGCTTTTCTTACCAAGTCGTGGCCGTAATGGCCGAGCATGTCATTGGCATATGCCAACACGCATCGCTGGTAGCTTTTCTTACCAGGCTGTGGCCCTAATGGCCGAGCGTGCCATTGGCACATTCCAACACGCTCGCTGGTAGCTTTTCTTACCACGTCGTAGCCCTAATGGCCGAGCGTGCCATTGGCACATGCCAACACGCATCGCTGGTAGCTTTTCTTACCACGTGTCGTGGCCACTGGCCGAGCGTGCCATTGGCACATGCCAACACGCTCGCTGGTAGCTTTTCTTACCAAGCCGTGGCCCTAATGGTCGAGCGTGCCATTGGCACATACCAACACGCTCGCTGGTAACTTTTCTTACCAAGTCGTGGCCCTAATGGCCGAGCATGCCATTGGCACATGCCAACACGCATCGCTGGTAGCTTTTCTTACCAGGTCGTGGCCCTAATGGACGAGTGTGCCATTGGCACATACCAACACACATCGCTGGTAGATTTCCTTACCAGGCCGTGACCCAAATTGTCCACGCATGCCATTGGCACATGGCAACACGCATCGCTGGTAGCTTTCCTTACCAGGCCTTGCCCCAAATTGGCCACGCATGCCATTGGCACATGCCAACACGCATCGCTGGTAGCTTTTCTTACCAGGCCGTGACCCTAATGGCCACGCATGCCATTAGCATGTGCCAACACGCTCGCTGGTAGCTTTCAGTACCTAGCCGTGGCCCTAATGGTCGTGCGTGCCATTGACACATGCTAAACATGCATGCTGGTAGCCTAACTTGCAAGCCGTGCAACCTAGGCCAACTTGGCCGTACGCGCCATTGGCACATGCCAAAACCCATGCTGGTAGCCTAACTTGCAAACCGTGCAACCTACCACCAAGGCATTCCGCACATGCCATTGGCACATGCCACACACGCCACTAGCGATTCGGCATTGCCACTTACACTCAACGTGCAACCTACCACCAAGGCATTCCACACATGCCACACACGCCACTAGCGACTGCTGGCTTTGCCACTTGCACTCGAGGTGCAACCCGCAACAAAGGCATTCCGCACATGCCACACGCGCCCCTAGCGAGCGCCACTTGCACTCAAGGTGCAACCAACACTCGAGACATCAACACAAACTTGGGGATGCTTTCCGGGGGTCTTGGTTTTGGCGGTCACAACATGCGGCGTACACTACGCTCACAGTAAGAAAGCGTGAATAGGAATAAAGCGGTCAAATAAATGAGGAAATAATGGTGAAAACGTTTTCACCCATAAACACCATGCGGTTACCACCTCCTCCCATTATTTTACCCTTTACTCTCTTCCTTCATGAGGCCAGGTACGTTTCAATATTGACTTGTATAAATAGGTCTTACCTATTTCCACCCAGACGACAAGTCTCGATAAGGAGAAAAGACAACACTCTCGGAAAAGGCAACTTTGCAAGCTCTCCAAAAGCTTTCATCTCTTGCAAGCTTCCTAAGCTTTCACTTTACGGTACAAGTCGAGACACTACTCTCCCATAATTATTCCCGGGTCTCAACACTTTTCTTTGCTTCCCCCCAAATCAACCCTTCTCCTCCACTTTGTGACCGAAGCAAGTCCGGAAAGACCATTTCTTGGTTTAGGCCGGACTTGTACGGACTAATCTCTCGAATCTAGAAAGTGCTCACGTGCAGCACATTTGTTTAGGGTTTAAACTGTTTCTCACTCACCTACCGAATTTACCAAAATCGGCGGAAACGATTTTACCCATAAACAATTGGCGACCACGGCGGGAGGATTGATCTATCGGATACAATGTCGACTGTCGATCTCGTTCTTCGACCCAGATGTCAAGATGGTAGGGTAAGGCGACTCAATCCGACTCAACTACCAGACAGCCCGGTTACCAGTCGTAAAGAATACACAAGAAAACTGGGACTCGCTGAAGATGCTACCAGCGATTGGGGACTTGCTGGCGATGCTACCAGCAAAGCCGCCTTTTACATGGAGAGGGGCGTGTTCGCGGGAAAAAAAAACCTATGAAGTGAGTAAATTTAGACTGGGCAAGATATACGATCTGTTTTTAGGTTCTTAGTAAAATCGTCATACTATTGGGTCTTGTGACTATTGCTAGCACACACTTTCATTAAAGCAATATTCCTTTCACAAAACATAATCAAGTTATATTATCAAAACCGTTCATCCCAGAAATAATCTAATATCCTCAAAAGCTACCAGCTGTCTATCAAAACCGGTCGAACTTTGAACCAGACATCCGGTTTGTTTTTCAAAAAAAAAAAAAAACAAGAACCTAAATGAAAGTTTAACAGAGAAACATTCAGGGAAAATCATCCAACAGAGGTCTCCTCTTCTTGGAGAAAGTTAACTTTGCATCTTCAAGAGTCGCTCTCTTCATAGTCAACATCTTTGAAAGATTTTCGAGTTCTACCTCCTGTCGTGCAATCTCCTCTGCAGAAAGGCTTTCGACTGCTGCATCTTTCAACTTCTGGATCTCAGCAAGGCCTTCGACAAACCACGAAGCGTTGAACTCCTTTTCTACACACACGTCGCGATGGTTCTCCCAGTCGGCAATAACGTCTTCAGAAACGGTGTGTCCAGTCACCTCACGCATGTCCTCGATGGAAGATAAAGCCTCTTCCACACACTTAACCAGCGCAAATAGACTAGTGATCTTCTTGGTTGTGGCCATATGTCCATACTTCTCCCAGATTCTGGTGTACAACGCCTCATACTTAGCCAACACACTGAAGCCGCCAACCAGCACATGACCTGGATAAGGAACCAAGTACGGGGGATCGAAAATGGCGCCTACAACTGGCCTCACGACTCGTAAAGGGTCATTTTCCATGTCTCGGCAGCAACCATCAGGGAATCATCCACTTTCTGAACCACATCTGTGCCCAGCAATTGGATAAATCCCATCTCCAAGTCACCGGCGGTGATCACCAAAGGCAAGTTTTCGTGTGGCTCCACCCCAGAATCGTCTTCCGAACCGGATTCCTCCTGCGAACTTGAGTTAGACATTTTTCAGAAGAAGAAACGGGAGAAGAAAGAAAAAGAAGCGCGAAACTCACCGAACCACTTCCCGAAAAAGAACCAGTACTGTCAGAAGAGTCACTCTCACTTGTCGAACTTTCTTATTTTTCTGACGCATCACCGTCATGAGAATGCTCAGTGCCGCTGGAATTCTTCGAAGAAATTGCCGTCTCCTGGCAACGTGCAAGGGCAGCGAAAGCATTAATACTACCGAAGCCCTGGAAGAAACAAGACGCATGTTTTCAGCATAAATTGACGTGTTTTGAGACAAACCAACAAGGAGGCGACATATATCTGGTTATTGGAAGAACTGAAAGACACGAGAGCTGCGGGAGGATCTTTTGAAACCTCTCGAAACCCGCCAGCACGATTCTTCGTTCTATGTTCCTTTGCCTGGGGACTTTCAGGAGTTGCTGTGCAACTTTCGCTTGAGATCTCTCAACATTGGATACTTCTTCAAAACTGCTGGGGAAGGTTTACAAAGAACATTCTCCACCACGTTATTTACAAAATCTTGAATTATAATGAACTCATCATACCAGAACTCATTATAGCCAAAAGTCGTCGAAGTTACTCTTCCCGTTTGAAAGAAGGGAAGGCGGATACCCGGATCAAGGGCACTGGCATTGAGGGCGGCACGCAATGAGTCCTTAGGAACCACCAGCTGGTAAGCAAGGGGCACCCCTTGATAGAAACCCATGTGACGAGCAGCATGGTCAATATTGTACGCAGCTATTCGGAAAGATCCCATGAAGAAAGACGGCATATAACCAGACATGCAGCTTTGAATAAACAAGTTTTCACCAATACTCAAGTTGCCGTCAGAAGACAAAGACATGAGAGGAGCAGAAGCAAAGGTTTCAATTTGAGTCACCGACCTATGGACCGGCTCCCATGGGCAAAACGGATTTTATGCGACTTATCGAGAAGAATAACCAAGCTCATGCCAACTCATGGACGCCTGTTCACCCATCGAAGAATTCGGGAGCCGTCCCAACTCACGGGAACCGAAGGAAACGGTTTTGGAGCGTACTTCTCAAAGTGTTCCCATAACCAGGCTTGCAGAAAAGCAATGTGCACATATGAATCCACTTTCATGAAACCATTCGAAACTCGCATGTTCGCAACTAGGTGATCCAGATGCACATACAGGAAACCAAGGAATAGCTTGCCAATTGGAAGAACTTCCCCTTTTGCCAACTTCACATCAATCACTAGCAACTCTGGTCTTATTTCCTTCTTGCCAGAACCGTCATCAAAAATGTCTCTAGAAAACCAGAGAGCCAAAAATGTTGCAACGTGAAGATCACCGCTTTTACGTTTTAGGTTCGGCTCGTCCTGAAACCATTGAGATGTCCACCATTTGTAAAGGCACCTTTCATCCTCTTTCCGGACAAAATCCTTCGACTTAGCGGTGGAGTCTTTTGAGCGAAATCTCCCAACTTAGCGGCAAGTTCATCCCGCATCTTCTCCTCACCTTCGACAATTGGATATTAAGATTCCCTTCTTAGGAAGATTGACAAGAGAGCCACACTCTCCAAGGAGAAAGTTATTTCACCCCATCTACATATGATCGTATGGGTGTCCAAACACCATCCGGAGATGAAAGCAACCAAGCCAGGGATATCCTTCCCTAATCCGGAGATTTCTTGAAGCTCTAACAACATCAATAATGTGCACTCGAGTCAAGTTGGTATTTATGTGCTCCTTACTCACCATGAAGTCAACCCATCTATCAAAAGAACTAAATGGGCTTTGACACATCCTGAAATCAATGTTGGAAGAAGAATATACCCCTTTATGAAGACAGAACCGTATGGTGTTCTTTGGGCGAACCGAACGTGTCTTCTTTTCATCTTCACCACCGGTTAACAAAATTGGCACGAAACCTGGTGATTCTTCCGAAGCGAGGGGCGAGGGTTTGGCAAAGAATTCATCATCCGTGTTTGGTTTGGAACTATGAACATCCTTCGATGAAGCGAAATTTTGTTCAGGTAATATATTGTCGGATTTCTTCATAACAATTTGGTAACAAGATATCTGCACAAAACAAATGGAGAAAGACGAAATTATCTCCCTGACACACAACCGCACCCAACAAAAGGAAAACCTGGAAAACAAAAAAAGAAGGGGTGTATTCTCTACGGGTTCAAAACTGCACACGCAGTATTTTCTTCAAGGTTCAAAATTATATACGCAGTATTTATACGGGCTCAAGTGTGTCTGCAGTATCCTTCTTTGGGTTCAAAACTATATACGCAGTATTTTCTACGAGCTCGAATGCGTCCATGGTATCCTTCTTTGGGTTCAAAATTATATATGGAGCATTTTTCTACGGGTTCAAAACTGCACGCGCAGTATTTTCTTCAAGTCCGAAATTCATATATGCAATATTTCCTATGGGTTCGAAGTCATATGAAGCACATATACAGTATTATTCTTCGGGATTCATATGCAGTATTCTCTATGGGTTCAAAACGCACATGCGGTATTTTCTTCGATTCAAAATTATATCTGCGATTTTTATACGGCTCAAGTGCGTCTGCAGTATCCTTCTTCGGGTTCAAAACTATATACGGAGCATTTTCTACGGGTTCGAATCATACGTGCAGTATTTCCCTTGGGTGCATATATACAATATTTTCTACAAGAAGCACGCCAAAAAAATCATATGCGCAATATCATTGCAAGGATTATAAAGAAAAAACGCCTACTCTTAGGGTTTGCACCTACATGAAAAGGGAAACAAGAGAAGTCTTGGAAGACATACACAGAAGCCGTTTTTCTTTGTGACTCTGTCGCTAGTAGGAAAGGATGAAAGGAATAAGGTGCAAGATGAGAGAAAGGGATTTTATATATGGGCGTGAAGATTCTGAAATAGGGAAGAATTTCCCTTTACCAAAATCGTGCGTATAAGGAACGGGCCCACAAGGGCGCCCAACTTCCCAACGTCGCCCAAGTTGCACCGGTCCCGCCAGTTGCGCCAACTCCCCAGTACCGCCCAATCCACACCGGTCCCACCAATTGCGCCCAACTTCCCAATGTCGCCCAAGCCGCACCGGTCCCACCAATTGCGCCCAACTTCCCAATGTCGCCCAAGTTACACCGGTCCCATTAATTGTACCAACTTCCCAAGGACCGCCCAAGTCGAGCCAGCTAGCACGCTCAGCTTCCCTACCTTGCGCCGGTCCCACCAGCTAGAACGCTCAGTTTCCCAACTCGCGTCAACTTCTCAATGCCGCCCAGCTTCCTGTCACTCAATGATGTTGACTTCCCAATTGTGCCAGCCTCCCGATTTGTGCAAAACTGCCAGAGGCAAGGATTCCAAATCCTATTTATAAAAAGATCAGACAAGCCTCCTCGATTCTCTTTACGATTTATTGCTGATAGTTTGTCACCATCTTATGCTTACCTCGCAACAAAGCTCATGTTCCGAGCAAGCAGGGGACTTAATGTTGATGGTGGTTTTTAAACAAAGGGTAAAATCGTAAAACCCCAAATAACCTAATGTCACCGGTGACACATTTATTAGAACATTTAATACATGTAGTCAGTAATTAATAGGAGGTATTTTTTCAAATTAGGGTTACAACGAGCAAAACCCTAATTCACCTTTGTGCAAATGGCAAATCATGTCGGCTACACCAAACGAGCCAAAGCATGCCAACCATGCTAGCCGCACCTCCATGCCAATGGCAAATCATGCCAGCCACACCTAGCCTAAGCTATCCGCGCCATGCCAAACTCACTCTGCCTTGGCCTTAGCTATGCTAGTCACCCCAAACGCGCCAAAGCATGCCAACCATGCTAGCCGCACATCCGTGCCAATGGCAAATCATGCCAGCCACACCTAGCCCAAGCTATTCGCGCCATGCCAAATGCACTCTGCCTTGGCCCTAGCTATGCTAGTCACACCAAACGCGCCAAAGCATGCCAACCATGCTAGCCGCACCTCCGTGCCAATGGCAAATCATGCCAGCCACACCTAGCCCAAGCTAGTCGCGCCATGCCAAATGCACGCTGCCTTGGCCCTAGCTATGCTAGTCACACCAACGCGCCAAAGCATGCCAACCATGCTAGCCGCACCGCCATGCCAATGGCAAATCATGCCAGCCACACCTAGCCCAAGCTAGCCGCGCCATGCCGAACGCACCCTTCCTTGGCCCTAGCTATGCTAGTCACACCAAACACGCCAAAGCATGCCAACCATGCTAGCCGCACCTCCGTGCCAATGGAAAATCATGCCAGCCACACCTAGCCCAAGCTAGCCGCGCCATGCCAAACGCACTCTGCCTTGGCCCTAGCCATGCTATTCACACCAAACGCGCCAAAGCATGCCAACCATGCTAGCTTTTCTTACCAAGTTGTGGCCCTAATGGCCGAGCATGCCATTGGCACATGCCAACACGCATCGTTGGTAGCTTTTCTTACCAGGCCGTGGCCCTAATGGCCGAGCGTGCCATTGGAACATGCCAACACGCTCGCTGGTAGCTTTTCTTACCAAGTCGTGGCCCTAATGGCCGAGCGTGCCATTGGCACATGCCAACACGCACGCCGGTAGCTTTTCTTACCAGGTCGTGGCCCTAATGGCCGAGCGTGTCATTGGCACATGCCAACACGCTCGCTGGTAGATTTCTTTACCAAGCCGTTGCCCTAATGGTCGAGCGTGCCATTGGCACATGCCAACACGCTCGCTGGTAACTTTTCTTACCAAGCCGTGGCCCTAATGGCCGAGCATGCCATTGGCACATGCCAACACGCATCGCTGGTAGCTTTCCTTATCAGGTCGTGACCCAAATTGGCCACGCATGCCATTGGAACATGCCAACACGCATCGCTGGTAGCTTTCCTTACCAGGTCGTGACCCAATTGGCCATGCATGCCATTGGCACATGCCAACACGCATCGCTGGTAGCTTTTCTTACCAGACCCTGACCCTAATGGCCACGCATGCCATTGGCACATGCCAACACGCTCGCTGGTAGCTTTCATTACCTAGTCGTGGCCCTAATGGCCGTGCGTGCCATTGACACATGCCAAACATGCATGCTGGTAGCATAAATTGCAAGCCGTGCAACCTAGGCCAACTTGGCCGTACGCGCCATTGGCACATGCCAAAACCCACGCTGTTAGCCTAACTTGCAAACCGTGCAACCTACCACCAAGGCATTCCGCACATGCCACACACGCCACTAGCAGCTCTGGCATTGCCACTTACACTCAACGTGCAACCTACCACCAAGGCATTCCACACATGCCAATGGCACATGCCACACACGCCACTAGCAGCTCTGGCTTTGCCACTTGCACTCGAGGTGCAACCCGCAACAAAGGCATTCCGCACATGCCATTAGCACATGCCACACGCGCCCCTAGCTGCGCCACTTGCAAGTCTGGAACAACCATTTCTTGGTTTAGGCCGGACTTGTACAGATTGATCTCTCGAATCTATAAAGTGCTTACGTGCAGCACATTTGTTTAGGGTTTAAACCAGTTTCTCACTCACCTACCGAATTTACCAAAATCGGCGGAAACGATTTTTACCCATAAACAACTGGTTTGTTGTAGAATTACATAAGATTAGTGGTATGGACTTGGGAGTTATAATATATAACAAAGGTATGTAGAAGCAAATTTATTAATAAACGCATCCTATTACCTCAATACTTAAGATGGATGATGATGTAGACATCATATCTTTGTTAAGGGAGAATTAAATCGAACTACAGATAAGTTTAGGATCCAAAAGACACCTTATATCTGTTTACCAGGAATTAATAGTGAAGTTTTATGTATCTGAATGAAGATAGAAAAGTTGACCTCTTGTTGTTTTTTGTTTTCTCCGGTATCCCAAACCCTTGATATTCATCCGTTTATATTAGAATTCACCAATACAAGTTTAGTTAGGTATGCTTTGGCCACTACATTTTCAAGTTTTGACTATTTGATGATACTATCATGCTCATATATAACAATCAAATGGCTAAAGTTCTTAGACCAATTACCCAAAATTATACTGTTCTCACACAGATAAAACTATTTGTAGACAAAATATTACAGTATAAACTTCATTCTCATAAATAAAACATCTCGTTATCATGATAAATCAAAATTTCATGGTCGCGCTTTACAAGTAACTTGTTGGTCATTAAACTTAAATCTATATGGGAGTGTTTCTGAACCTTAACCCATGCACTTGAACCATGGTCGGAGTCGAGATTTAAGTGAGTGGGGTATTAAAAAAAATTATACATGCAAAAAAAAGTTTGTCCAATAATGACAACAATAGAGGTTTTATTCATGTCGTCTAATAATAAAACCGAAAATACTTTGTCTAAGTTTGTTGTTACTCCTGACGTGAATCTCATATACGGATAACTAATCCTCCTACTTTTGTGTGTAATGTATTAGCTAACGATGTAATGGGGAGGGTCTTTCCCCGTGTTGTAAGGACCGTGTTGTAAGGCCCGTGTAGGAAGGGGCGAACCTATAGGGGTGCCGGCCCCCACTCCTTGTGTGAATCAGATATGGGTAACTAATCCCCTATTTTTGTGTGTAATGTATTAGCTAACGATGTAATGGGGAGTTTCTTTCCCCGTGTTTTAAGGACCGTGTTGTAAGGCCCATGTAGGCAGGGACGAACCTAAGGGTGTCTGTAGGGCTGTCGCCCCCCCGCAAGTTTTATAAGAAAAATGAAGTTTTTCTCCTCCAGAACCACCGGAAGCATCACCACTACTACATTCACCATCACTATCTCCTTATTTTTCACCTTCTACCGAAAGTTCTTCTTCCGTACCTTCTTTTTCATCGGTTCCAGAAGCAGATACAATAGGAGAGTAAGAAGCCGAGGAATCTGACGGGTTATTACTTCATGGATAGAAAGAGGTATCTCACTTGGTCGTTTCCACGAAATAGACCTGCCACCAAGAATTTGTCGTGTCGGGGAGTTTTGGAAGGAGGAGTGGGCAATGGTTTTTTTTCCTTGCGTGATCCCTTTCATTTTGACATACACAAAAAAGGAATAAATAAGACATCGTTTGCATGTTCTTAGAATAAGAGTCGTCATCTTGAAAAGTTACAAACTAACGCCCCCCCACATTGCAAATGACGATTCAACATTAATAGGTGACGACCCTTTATTCTAAATGACGACTCTACATAAATAAACTGACGACCCTTTCAATTTTTGAGACAGAGAGGTTCTTTGTTTTTCACCTAAAGTCGTCAATGCTTAAACTCCAACATTGAACAGAGCAGTGAAGTGAGTTAGGAATGGTGGTGTTGTTGTTTGTTTGCAATGGGTGTTTGTTGGTTGCGAAGCTACGGATGTATTGGTGTTGGTCATAATGGTTGAATAATTTGTTATGCAACTATGAAAATGGTTGCATAACCTGTTATGCATCGACAAAAGCAGTTGCATAATTTTTTATGCAGTCCAGAAAATGGTTGCATAATTCGTTATGCAGCAACTTTTTTGTTAGTGTTGAATCCAAAAAAAAAAAAAGACTGCATAACTTGTCATGCACCAACAATAAAAATAGTTGTCAGTGAAATATGGATTTACACCCAAAAATATTAGCCATTAAACAATATATGGGTGACATATGATATGAGTTTGTCAATCTTCGTTCCTTTCCGCTTCAGACTGGGGAGCACTTCTAAACCAATTGAGCAGAAGTCACCTCGTCGTTGCTGATTTTGCTTCTTCAAAAGTTGCTTCAAATTTTTAAAATCAACTGATCAAAGAACATTAAGCTAATGTTGACAGAATTAGCCCAACTCCAAACCCGGTCCCTTTTCTAAAGGAAGCGTACGGAAGAGAATGAATGTATCAGAGGGAAGATTGGAAAATGATGGGAATTGACGCATAAAGAAGTCTGCAGAGTAGCACCTGGAGTTTACGTATTCTCCTCTCGAATGCATTTGTGAGCATATATACTAGCACTCTCAAATAACTTTACACCAATATTTCCCTGGTCTCTCAAGGGTGGTTACTTCTATTGCTAACATTCGACTTAAGCACGGACAAATGTGGCCTAAAATACTGGAGAGCTAAAGCCAAGCCCTGCCTGACACACTCCTAATGGAAAATTTTGTCCATTGCAAACAGTGAATTCATTGTATTATTAAATGCTTGGTATTCAAACAAAGCCACAAATTATATATACGAAATTCCAATAAACTTATAAACCAACTGAAAAATAAGATTATAAAAATAATTTAATCAAACTAATAATAACACAAAGCCATAGCCATAAATTACTTCATTGGTTCGAGCAAAAATTAGCATTAGAATAAATATTTATTGAGTTTCAAGTAACTAGAATATTAAGTTTCAAGTAAAATAACGATGTGAACTAGTATTCTAGATCCGAGTCATCATCTTAAGCACAATATCCTCAGGCTCTACCACATCATTGTTGTAGTTAAACAATGTTTTGTCTTCTTCTTCCTCCTCCTCCTCCTCATCATCGTCATCTTGACTAGAACAATATTTGCATCTAACATTTCGAGTTCAACATCATCATCTCTATGAAGTACAGTTTCCGATTTTCTTGAACACTGGATAAAAGCAACGGACCCTCTTTGTTCTGGTGATATGCCTCTTCCTCATCAATAGTTTTTTCTGTTTCTGGTTGTACTTCCTTGATATCCATTTCATGAACATCCCATATATGCCTATGATGCATTTTTTGAGCCACTTTCCAATTTGCTCCATGCTTGTAGTCATCAAGGTAGAAAACTTGTTGCGCTTGTGATGCAAGAATGAAAGGTTCACTCTTGTACCACAATGTAATAGTATTTATAGATGTCAAATCATAATCCTTTCAATTCGTCCTTCCGGAGTTACGTCAAACCAATCACATTTAAATAACAAAACTCGCTAGCCATACAAAAAGTCTATCTCAATAACATCCTGCAAGCTACCAAAGAATTGGTTGGTTTCTTCTTGTGTACCCCATCTACTACCAATCCGCTATTACGGGTCGTTCGATGAAGTTCACGTTGTTTGGTATGGAATCGAACTCCATAATAGATACAAGCGAGGATATGATTTTGCGCGAGATTCAACTCCCCTGTGCTAACGAATGCAATTCATCGGTAGCCTCGGGAACCTTTTCATAGTGCAATTTTCCAATCTATACATTTTCAGAAAAAACCAATAACAATAATGAGAGTGTTTGCAAACAATAATGATATAGGATTGTTAGAAAAATGACAAATAAAATGAGACTACTTTTTATACAATAATGATATAGGATTTTTAATATTGCTTACCCGCTTTGGAACCATTCAGAAATAGTTTTCGATGCCTCTTGTGACAAGTTGTGATTTGATTACGCTTTGAACTCATTCAAATGTTCACTGTATTGTCAAAGACAAATAAGACACTTTTTGATGCCAATTTTAAATTTTTAGTGTACTACAAAAACAACAACAATTATCAAATGATAGGATGAGGCACTTACTCCATATATGGTTGCACCTCGTCACATTTATCGAGTATAAACCAATGTATTTGTTCTCGTTCTTCTAGGGTCAGTGGTTTTATAACTTTTGCACCAAAGGGACGAACCTTCTGAGCAAACAAAGACAGTTTTCCCTTGGGTGGTTGAAGATCATCTGATGTATCATCATTTCGGTCTGGGCGATTAAATTTAGTTTCAATCCCACGTAAATACAACGAGCAAAATGTCAAAGCTTCATTAATAATGTAAGCTTCCACTATTGAACCTCCTGGTCGTGCTTTATTGTTCACGTAACGCTTGAGTGTCCCGAGGTACCTAGATAAAAAAACAACTCTTCAAACATTTTTTTTTTGTTCTATAAAAAACAATAGGTACTTGCATTTGGAGAAAGACACAAACATATGTAAACAGTATAAACTCATTCAAAATATAAACTCATTCAAAATATACGTGGTAAAAGTTAAACATACCTTTCGATAGGATACATCCAACTATAACCAACTAGGCCAACAAGTTTAGCTTCTCGGGGTAAGTGAACAGCCAAATTAACCATGACATCAAAAAAGGCCGGTGGAAATATTCTTTCCAACTTACAAATAATTAAAACGATACCTTTTTCCATTTCTTCCAAGTGACTCACATTCAATGTCTTCGCACATAGATCATGAAAGAAATTACTCAACTCAATTAAGGAAGTGCATACATCCGTGGCGAGAAATGGGCCAATTCCAGTGGGAAGAATTTTTGTAACAAAACATGACAATCGTGGCTTTTCAAACCGGATATCTTTCCATCATCGACGTTAGCACTCCTCGCTATGTTAGTCGCATATCCATCCTGAAACTTCATTTGATTTGAAACCTACGAACTCTCTTCTTTGCTCTAGTGTTAAAGTATAGGAAGCGGGAGGTTTTATAAATTTGTCTCCTTCACGCTTAAGGTGCAATTATGGTCTAATATTCATGTCTTCCAAATCCAAACGAGCTTTAAATGTATCTTTGTTCTTTAGTTCCCGATTTAACAATGTTCAACGATGTTATCGCATATATTTTTCTCAACATGCATAACATCAATTTTGTGCCTAAATTTTAGATGTGCCCAAGATGGAAGCTCGAAGAAAATACTCTTTTTTGTCCAACTCGACTCTTTCTTGATACGACTTCTTTTCTTGCTTCCCTTATCTCGGATGTTTTCAAAACAACTTTTAACTCCCAGTTTGTCCATTTGTTGTAAAAGTTGAATGCCTGTCAACTCTTTCGGTGGACCGTGAATCTCATTGTTTCCATCATGAAGTTTGTTTCTTCTCCACGGATGATTGGGAGGCAAAAACCTACGGTGACGCAGATAACCGATCTTACTCCTCAATGCACGGGATGGTGGATCATCATTACATACTGAACAGGCTAAATTCCCTTTTGTACTCCATCTTGATAAATTAGCATATGTTGGGAAGTCATTTATGGTCCACAATACAGTTGCGTGCATACGGAAAGTTTTTTCTGTTGAGGCATCATATGTTTCCACTCCGTCTTTCCACAACTCCTTTAACTCATCTATTAAGGGTCGTAGATACACATCGATATCGTTTCCAGGTGATTTCTTGCCAGGAATAAGTAATGCCATCATGAAAAAAAGTTGTTTCATACACTCCCAAGGGGGCAGGTTGTAGGGCATCACTATAACTGGCCACGTGCTGTACGCATTATTCATATTTCCATAAGGATTAAACTTCATTTATAAGAAAAATGAAGTTTTTCTCCTCCAGAACCACCGGAAGCATCACCACTACTACATTCACCATCACTATCTTCTTATTTTTCACCTTCTACCGAAAGTTCTTCTTCCGTACCTTCTTTTTCATCGGTTCCAGAAGCAGATACAATAGGAGAGTAAGAAGCGAGGAATCGACGGGTTATTACTTCATGGATAGAAAGAGGTATCTCACTTGGTCGTTTCCACGAAATAGACCTGCCACCAAGAATTTGTCGTGTCGGGGAGTTTTGGAAGGAGCAGTGGGCAATGGTTTTTTTTCCTTGCTTGATCCCTTTCATTTTGACATACACAAAAAAGGAATAAATAAGACATCGTTTGCATGTTCTTAGAATAAGAGTCGTCATCTTGAAAAGTTACAAACTAACGACCACCACATTGCAAATGACGATTCAACATTTATAGGTGACGACCCTTTATTCTAAATGACGATTCTACATAAATAAACTGACGACCCTTTCAATTTTTGAGACAGAGAGGTTCTTTGTTTTTCACCTAAAGTCGTCAATGCTTAAACTCCAACATTGAACAGAGCAGTGAAGTGAGTTAGGAATGGTGGTGTTGTTGTTTGTTTGCGATGGGTGTTTGTTGGTTGCGAAGCTACGGATGTATTGGTGTTGGTCATAATGGTTGAGTAATTTGTTATGCAACTATGAAAATGGTTGCATAACCTGTTATGCATCGACAAAAGCGGTTGCATAATTTTTTATGCGATCAGAAAATGGTTGCATAATTCGTTATGCAGCAACTTTTTTGTTAGTGTTGAATCCAACAAAAAAAAAAGACTGCATAACTTGTCATGCACCAACAATAAAAATAGTTGTCAGTGAAATATGGATTTACAACCAAAAAATATTAGCCATTAAACAATATATAGGTGACATATGATATGAGTTTGTCAATCTTCGTTCCTTTCCGCTTCAGACTGGGGAGCACTTCTAAACCAATTGAGCAGAAGTCACCTCGTCGTTGCTGATTTTGCTTCTTCAAAAGTTGCTTCAAAATTTTAAAATCAACTGATCAAAGAACATTAAGCTAATGTTGACAGAATTAGCCCAACTCCAAACCCGGTCCCTTTTCTAAAGGAAGCGTACGGAAGAGAATGAATGTATCAGAGGGAAGATTGGAAAATGATGGGAATTGACGCATAAAGAAGTACGCAGAGTAGCACTGGAAATTACGTATTCTCCTCTGAATGCATTTGTGAGCATATATACTAGCACTCTCAAATAACTTTACACCAATATTTCCCTGGTCTCTGGCGGGTGGTTACTTCTATTGCTAACATTCGACTTAAGCACGGACAAATGTGGCCTAAAATCTTTGGAGAGCTAAAGCCAAGCCACTGTCGACACACTCCTAATGGAAAATTTTGTCCATTGCAAACAGTGAATTCATTGTATTATTAAATGCTTGGTATTCGCACAAAGCCACAAATTATATATACGAAATTCCAATAAACTTATAAACCAACTGAAAAATAAGATTATAAAAATAATTTAATCAAACTAATAATAACACAAAGCCATAGCCATAAATTACTTCATTGGTTCGAGCAAAAATTAGCATTAGAATAAATATTTATTGAGTTTCAAGTAACTAGAATATTAAGTTTCAAGTAAAATAACAGTAACGAACTAGTATTCTAGATCCGAGTCATCATCTTACCTGCACAATATCCTCAGGCTCTACCACATCATTGTTGTAGTTAAATAATGTTTTGTCTTCTTCTTCCTCCTCCTCCTCCTCATCATCATCGTCATCTTCAGCTAGAACAAGATTTGTATCTAACATTTCGAGTTCAACATCATCATCTATATGAAGTACAGTTTCCAATTTTCTTGAACACTGGATAAAAGAAACGGACCCTCTTTGTTTTGGTGATATGCCTCTTCCTCATCAATAGTTTCTTCTGTTTCTGGTTGTACTTCCTTGATATCCATTTCATGAACATCCCATATATGCCTATGATGCATTTTTTGAGCCACTTTCCAATTTTCTCCATGCTTGTAGTCATCAAGGTAGAAAACTTGTTGCGCTTGTGATGCAAGAATGAAAGGTTCACTCTTGTACCACAATGTACTAGTATTTATAGATGTCAAATCATAATCCTTTCGAATTCTCGTCCTTCCAGGAGTTACGTCAAACCAATCACATTTAAATAACACAACTCGCTAGCCATACAAAAAGTCTATCTCAATAACATCTTGCAAGCTACCAAAGAATTCAGTTGGTTTACTGATGTGTACCCCATCTACTACCAATCCGCTATTCTGGGTCGTTCGATGAAGTTCACGTTGTTTGGTATGGAATCGAACTCCATAATAGATACAAGCAGGATATGATTTTGCGCGAGATTCAACTCCCTGTGCTAACGAATGCAATTCATCAGTAGCCTCAGGAACCTTTTCATAGTGCAATTTTCCAATCTATACATTTTCAGAAAAAACCAATAACAATAATGAGAGTGTTTGCAAACAATAATGATATAGGATTGTTAGAAAAATGACGAAAAAATGAGACTACTTGTATTAAAATAATGATATAGGATTTTTAATATTGCTTACCCGCTTTCGGAACCAATCGGGAAATAGTTTTCGATGCCTCTGTGACAAGTTGTGATTTGATTCCGCTTTCAGCTCATTCAAATGTTCACTGTATTGTCAAAGACAAATAAGACACTTTTTGATGCCAATTTTAAATTTTTAGTGTACTACAAAAACAACAACAATTATCAGATGATAGGATGAGGCACTTACTCCATATATGGTTGCACCTCGTCACAATTATCGAGTATAAACCAATGTATTTGTTCTCGTTCTTCTAGGGTTAGTGGTTTTATAACTTTTGCACCAAAGGGACGAACCTTCTGAGCAAACACAGATAATTTTCCCTTGGGTCGTTGAAGATCATCTGATGTATCATCATTTCGGTCTGGGCGATTAAATTTAGTTTCAATCCCACGTAAATACAACGAGCAAAATGTCAAAGCTTCATTAATAATGTAAGCTTCCACTATTGAACCTTCTGGTCGTGCTTTATTGTTCACGTAACGCTTGAGTGTCCCGAGGTACCTAGATAAAAAAACAACTCTTCATACATATTTTTTTTGTTCTATAAAAAACAAACGGTACTTGCATTTAGAGAAAGACACAAGCATATATAAACAGTATAAACTCATTCAAAATATACGTGGTAAAAGTTAAGCATACCTTTCGATAGGATACATCCAACTATAACCAACTAGGTCAACAAGTTTAGCTTCTCGGGGTAAGTGAACAGCCAAATTAACCATGACATCAAAAAAGGCCGGTGGAAATATTCTTTCCAACTTACAAATAATTAAAACGATACCTTTTTTCATTTCTTCCAAGTGACTCACATTCAATGTCTTCGCACATAGATCATGAAAGAAATTACTCAACTCAATTAAGGAAGTGCATACATCTGTAGGCAGAAATGGACGAATTCCAGCGGGAAGAATTTTTTGTAACAAAACATGACAATCGTGGCTTTTCAAACCGGATATCTTTCCATCATCGACATTAGCACTCCTCGCTATGTTAGCTGCATATCCATCCGGAAACTTCACTGATTTCAGAAACCTACAGAACTCTCTTATTTGCTCTAGTGTTAAAGTATAGGAAGCCGGAGGTTTTATAAATTTGTATCCTTCACGCTTAAGGTGCAATTATGGTCTAATATTCATGTCTTCCAAATCCAAACGAGCTTTAAATGTATCTTTGTTCTTTAGTTCCTGATTTAACAATGTTCCGACGATGTTATCGCATATATTTTTCTCAACATGCATAACATCAATTTTGTGCCTAAATTTTAGATGTGCCCAGTATGGAAGCTCGAAGAAAATACTCTTTTTTTGTCCAACTCAGCTCTTTCTTGATACGAATTCTTTTCTTGCTTCCCTTATCTGGATGTTTTCCGAAACAACTTTTAACTCCCAGTTTGTCCATTTGTTGTAAAAGTTGAATGCCTATCAACTCTTTCGGTGGACCGTGAATCTCATTGTTTCCATCATGAAGTTTGTTTCTTCTCCACGGATGATTGGGAGGCAAAAACCTACGGTGACGCAGATAACCGATCTTACTCCTCAATGCACGGGATGGTGGATCATCATTACATACTGGACAGGCTAAATTCCCTTTTGTACTCCATCTTGATAAATTAGCATATGTTGGGAAGTCATTTATGGTCCACAATATAGCTGCGTGCATACGGAAAGTTTTTTCTGTTGAGGCATCATATGTTTCCACTCCGTCTTTCCACAACTCCTTTAACTCATCTATTAAGGGTCGTAGATACACATCGATATCGTTTCCAGGTGATTTCTTGCCAGGAATAAGTAATGCCATCATGAAAAAAAGTTGTTTCATACACTTCCAAGGGGACAGGTTGTAGGGCATCACTATAACTGGCCACGTGTTGTACGCATTATTCATATTTCCATAAGGATTAAACCCATTCGTGGCAAGACCTAACCTTACATTGCGAGGATCTTCTGCAAACTATGGATATCGCGAGTCAAAATACTTCCACGCTTCAGCATCAGAAGGATGCCTTAAAACCCCTTCGGGAGCAACATGTTCCTTGTGCCATCTCATATCATCAGATGTATGCCTTGAAGCATATAATCTCTGCAATCTTGGTTTTAAAGGAAAATAACGCGGTACCTTGTGTGGGATCTTCTTACCCTTGCCGTCATTGAATTTGTACCTAGGCTCGTGGCATACTGGACAATCATCCCTATCCTTATATTCCTTCCAGTATAAAGAACAATCATTCTTACATGCATCAATCGATTCATAACCCAATCCAAGATCACGCAGTATCTTTTTAGCTTCATAGTATGAACTTGGAATTGTATTATCTTTTGGAAAAGCTTTCTTAAGCAACTCAAGCTGCATCTCAAAACTTTTGTTGCTTCAACGGTTGAGCACTTTGATATGCATTAACTCTACAAGGAAAGTTAATGACGAGTAATCTGTACAACCAGGGTATAGTTCTTGCTTAGATTTACCTAGTAGCTCCTCAAACTTTGTACTATCTTCACCTGAATTATCATTAGTTTCTCCGTGAATACCTGTATCTGCTTGACTATCAAAAGGCCCGGCATTATTAGCATCATGTAACATATCAAGTACACATGTATTATTATTTCCAGAATGGGTTATACCATCGTTAATGACATTGTCATGGATAGACGCTGATTGGTTTTGAGTAGGATTATCTCCTTCCCCATGAAGTACTCATATCTTATAACTACCTGCCATGCCATTAGTGAACAAGTGATGTTCGATTTCAGCTAATGAAGTAGGTTTGTTTCGGTTAACACACTTTTTACAGGGGCAAGTGCATAATTCTTCATTCCTACTTAAGAGATAATTTTTTGTCATCTGAATAAAAGACGCAACACCTTTGATATACTTATCAGACAATCTGTCACGCTCTTCTACCCAACTTTTATCAATCTTAGGTAACAAAAATAAAATAAAAAACGATGTTTAGAATAACAAGACAATTTTTCAACCTCTTAAAAAAACACAACATATCCTCCCCAATCTCTCCCAACGTGAAAAATGCTAGAACGCTAAGCCCATAACCATGCGAAACACATTGATCTAAATATTTGGTATATTTGCGAAAAACAGCCTTCGCAATAGCCTTGTCCGAGGAATAAAAAAGCACGAATACCTTCACCTATTAAAGGGGAAACGCCTGTAATATCCATACAAACATCTTGTCCATTCTCCCAATTATGAACAAGGATGTCAACAGGGCGCAAATCCTTGTTATTGTCCGACAGAAAACCAAGGGAGACTTCTTTACGACAGGCACACCAGCCTTGTAACATATATCGTGAATAATGTCACGTACAAGGTCATACCGAAACTTGATCCCAACGTCCTTGGCGCAATGAAGAGCGTGGTCACCAAAAATATCCATAGGTCTATTGCAGCTTGAGCATAAGCCACCTTTGACGAACAGGGGGATACCAAGGCGATAACAAACAACATCTCTAAACTTTCTTGGTCCAAGGCATTGATTCAGACCACTAATAGGAACGGCCAAAAGATAGTCTTGAGCATGCTTAACCCGATTGCATTGCCACAAAACGGAATCTCTTGCAGACATAGAAAATTGGGTGGGGATTTGCCTCTTAACCGCATCAAAATAAGTAACGCCGGGGAGTGCATAGAAGGGGTGGGTGGGGGGGGGGGGGGGGCAGTATCATCAACGCAATAGTTAGAAGACAGACCACATACCTGGATGAACTTCTGAAGAGACAACTGATAAGCAGAAACCTTGTCTGTGGGAAATAAGCTACCAAGAATCAACTTTTGTACCGAAGCCGCCTGACTCTGGGAAGCAAGGTAGCAATAGTTGCGAGTGTATGCCATAGTATAAATGCCAAGGCCACCATGTTTGATGGGTAAAGTAGCTAAACGCTTCTGCAAAGGCCCAAGACCTGCCCCATCTTCCGTGATCAAAAGTCTCAAATATTGAAATAAATGATCATCAAAAAGTTCAGTGGCTAGCTGAAGAGCTGCAGGGCTGGTGGTACACATAGCAAAGTACAATCTAGACACACCTAGGTGCGATTCACAAGCGGTAACATCTCACTCGAGGGTCCTGGAGTTTTTGATGGCAGACATAAGCTGAATAATCTTGCGAACTCTACTTAAAGCCATGTCACTGATGAAATTCAAATCCAGACTCATTGGCCCTCCCAGAAGTTTAACACCATTGGTTGGCCTGCCAATATCTCGAGGGAAAACATCTTCTTCAAAGCTTCTAGGATCAGCAGTAGGCCAAAAAACCTTTGTTTTCTTTATATTAAGATGCGAACCTTGACCAGGACCCTCAGACTCAATGATGCTGAGGGATTTGGACACCTCAAGAGTGTCTCCAATAATAGTCCCATCATCGAGGTACCAGGCATGTAAATCAAGTTTGCATCGAGAAGCAATGGTTTTCACAAGTGGGTGGATTGTCAGAACAAACAACAAAGGACCAAGTGGGTCCCCTTGCTGCACACCAAGTGCCGAGGAAAAGATATAATGGTCATAATAAAGTCTAGCAGGCTTACTATAATAAAATTCCACCCAACGTGAAATACCTGGGCAATGGAGTCGAACTTCCTTAATGAGATGAGACCGGCACACCAAATTGAAAGCATTAGAGAAGTCAACAAGCAACATTGACATCTTGGTAGACTGACCTTTCAACTCCATCAAGTTATTTACATCATGTAAAATACTCTCACTTCCAACAGGCACACCAACACCAAATTGGTAATCGCCTAAGTAAGAAGTCATGGTCGAGCTGACAGAAAATGCAGCTATCTTGGAGACCAATTAATTTTTAGTTCCGTGACACCCATAATTATATGAAATTATTAAAAATGTCCGCATGACGGATTATGCATCCGCATGACGGGTTATGTATCGTGGTATATTTGGCAACGCAACTTGGATATAACATATCTAAAAATCCTCGCCTTGGAATTTTACAAATTTTATATCGTTGGAAATATTTTTAAGAAAGCTATGCAACGAGTACAAAAAAGAATATCAAATTTTTATTTTTCATGAAAAAATCGGAGGTGATCATCATTTTAGGCAAAATTTTCGAAAACTTGATACATAACCATTATGCAGCCACCAAAAAAGATGTGTAACACATTCTGCAGACGCATAACGAATTATGCAACCATTTTCTCCACTGCATAACAAATTATGCATTTGGATAACAAAGTTATGCATCTATAACAAGTTATGTAACCATTTTTTTGGTTGATTTTAGTGCATACATGAAAAAATTGATGCATAATGCAGTATGCATCAATATTTACGGACGCATATCAGGTTATGCATCTATTTTCTCGATGCATAAAAGATTGTGCAACAATTTTCTCGATGCATAATGCATTATGCAATCATATTTCCGGATGCCATTTTCACGACTGCATAACATGTTATCTAGATATTATTGTAGGTGCATGACAAGTTATGCAACCTTATTTTTTGTTGGTTTCAATACTAAGAAAAAAAGTAGCTGCATAACGTGTTAGGCAAACGTTTTCTAGATTGCATAACAAGTTATGCAAAAAAAAAAAAAAGTTGTCGAACGTGTTATGCAACCAATTTCGAGAATGCATAACAAGTTATGTAACAAATTTTGTAGATGCATAACCTGTTATGCATCACTATTCACACCTCCATTTTCTTTTAAATGCACGTCACACGCACACCAAACCTATTTTCACTTCCATCTCCTTTGCCTTGCCACTGCAGCATCCTTTTAGCTTACAATGCTATCAATTTCGACGTCCTTGCTAGGGAGGAGACTACGAAAATCTCCATAAGTTTCACAAAAAAAAAAAATTTTTTTGAAGGGTCACAAAGCTCAATAACATATTCTTAAGTCGTTGGGCATTGTAGCAGCTCAGCCACAAGTTTCTACTGCTCTCCTACTTTTCCATGTTATGCACTTGGAACAACATCTTCCAATGGCATGATTTGAATGCGCATATTCAACAATTTCCAGTCTTAACATATGATATCGGATTTGGTTAATAGTGTTTTTCTCATTCATTTTAAGTGTATATGACTTATGCAATTCCCTTTAAAAACAAAGAGATGTATCAGGGTCATCGAGTCAGGTAAAATGTGTCAATGTTGTCATACTGAACAATCACATTAGACTTAAACCGAGTTAAACAACCACATTCCCAAAAATGTGTCAATGTTGTCACGCTGAGCAATCACATTAAGCGTATACCGAATTGAACAATCACATTAAACCCCTTAGTGAAATCAATTAAACATCCGATGAAAAATACCTAAGAAATGAAGAGACGGACATTGAACTGGAGACGAAGGACTGTAAGATTTTTCAGCTATAGCTGGTGATTGGAACATTTCCCCTCCTATTATTATCACAAACTTTATCTTCGGAACTCTCATCAGCGTTAATCCATGTTCAATTAGTGTAATCAAAACAATTTAGCCGCACAAATATTACAAAATTTATCAACAATCAATCAGAAATTCAAAATTCAAAATTCAAAATTAATAATACCTTAGATTCCAAACCTGTCAAACATGCATATAGAATTCCACATTGAGAGAAACCAAGTAATCCATCAAAAGGACCTTGCTTCATCATTATATATTCAACATATTCAAGACATTCATCAAAATTCCTATACTCTATAGTTTCCTAAAATTCCAAAACAGACAATTAGAAATGAAACCCAGATTAAGAATCAAAAAAATATCAGACCCTTTAACTTACTTTATCAAATTGATACCTTTCGTAGTAAGGAGGATCAAAATACCCTTCAACATCAGATTTTCCTGTACATGGAAAAGGAGCAACAACAAAAACAAGATCCAATTTCTTGACTACTGATTCTGGCCATTTTGTGAGAACTTGTTTCTTTAATATTTCACCACTTGTTCTAAACCCATGTAGACACAAACTCATAAATCCAACACCCAATTTCGTCAGCAATCTTCTTCATCTCTGTGCTTCACGGCATCAATTAGTTGCAGCAAGAACATCTTCAATCAGTGAGTACCCATCCTTCATAATTCCTAAAGAACTCGAATTCTCCTTTCAATCACCAGTAACTCTATCTCAGATTCAATCTCTAGTTTCATCTTCAGATGAACTCAAACCCATCCTTTTCCTGTGGCTTTGCCTACCAACAGTGCCATCAACCCATCGATTTGTAGATCTCCAACTTTTCTTTTCCACATACCCAAAATCCACAGATGACACCATTATTCTCTGTTGTTTTAAGAACCCATAACTCTATTCAATTTCATCATCAGCAGGTGCTCGAATTCCTCTCCATCTCTCGAGTATATCAGCAGAGTCTTCTTGACTAGTTTCTTTTTAGATAAAGAATGCATTTAGAGGTTTTTTTTTTTTGTAGATCGGATCTGGAGATGGAGGAGAAAGAGAGAAGAAGAAGAGTACGATGAACATATAAAATCTCACGATAAAATTTAATTTCAATAATTTTGGGTCCGAGAATAATTTTTCCCTCAAAAATGGGTGCGCGCCTTCAGATTTCTGGGCGTGGATTTCACAGTGGAAAAAATCTGAAAAATGGGTTTGTCTGTAGTTTTCACTTAACAAAAATTTGATACGTATGAGTTTAAGATAATACTGGGCTTGGGCCTCATGGACTAAAAATTAATCAAGGGTAATTATACCAATCTTTAGACACCCCTTATCACCCTACCCTAGTTAATTCAATCCTTTTGTATGCCTTTAAATTTTGTTGTGTGCCCTAAAAAAAGGTTCATTTCCATTGCGATTGCACTTGCAAGTTTGTTTAACTAAACTTTGATACGTATGAGTTCAAGATAATACTGGGCTTGGGCCTCATGGACTTGATCAGGTTAGGTCTTACGGAGTTAGGGTTGGGCAAGATGATCACTATATAAAGTTACTTGGAAATCTCTTTCTCTCCACTCTCTCATTCTCACAAAACTAAACAAAAGCTTGCCGTCTCCTCCTCTTTCTGTAGATCTACTACTCGTTGTGAAAAATTCTCTTTGCAAAATGGTAATGGTAACGGAGATAAATGAGATAATGATATTATATGAGAATCTATCCTCATACACAAACACATTTAAATCATTTCTGTCATAATGAATTCTCCTCTCCAAAGTATTTCCTTCGGATCTTTATGATTGCCTGGTTGTTCAAAAGTTCGTGTTCTAGCCAATCATGAAGAACCATTTTTTAAAAGTTCATGTTCTAGCTGTTCAAGGATCCGATGTAGTCAGACAATCAGGCTGCTTCCAAGTTCCTGAAGGACCATATGACGCATCTTTTGTTTTCTTACGAACTGCTTTCTGGGATACAAAATGTTGGAGTTTTAAGATTGGTTGTAAAATGTAAAGGAATCAGTTTATGTAATGATAATATTAATCAAATAAGGTTGAATGATCGTCATATGTGTAACAGTTAATCTCTTATCCGAAAACAATTTTAAAAATTGGTGTTCAAGGCTATGTAATAATTCGCATGCTCGTTTTTAAATGTAGTAGATTGAGGTTGCAAGAGTAAAACTAGGACACATGACCCGTCGGCCAGAGAGAACAAGTCCTAAACATACGAATAGGTAAGATGTACAGGCTTGTGATCGATATACATGCTAGATTGAACAAGTCCTAACCACGTTTCCAGTGAAGTTCTCAAGTTAAGGAGGTGGAAAAAAAAAAAAAAAATGAGTGGATGCATGGGATCAGAACTCACTTCATTTGAAAATGGCTCCCTTGACATTTCAGGGAGACTATATTAGCTTGTTTGTTTAGTGCTGGTGTGTTTGCCATAATTGCACTAGAGCTTTACTCATATCAGTTCAGTTCAGACCTGGTAACTATAAGTCCCTCAACCGACCAAGGTTTCCTTGACTTCGAGTGATCCCTTGAGTCTTGAGTCTCTTGACCGGATAATAGTGCTAGCTAATGCTGGGCCTGGGCCGCATGGTCTTAGGGTTTTCTTAGCAAGATGACTACCCGCTGCCACTACATAAAGAATCTCTTTCTCTCATTCTCATCAAACCTTGCCGTCTTCTCCACCATCTGTCTTTGTTTATGTAGATCTACTACAATCTGTAATTGAAATTCTGTATGCAAAATGATACTAATAGTGAGTGATAAATGAGATTTGGTGTTCACATACAGCACACAGTTCAATCATTTCAAGCACAATGATTTCTCCTCTCAAAAAAGATTTCATCCTTTTGCATAGATGTCAAAATTCAGGTGGATGGACAGGTGGTCTTGATTTTTGAAGAATTTCGTGGTCTTTATCTCTGGGATCTGTGATGATTGCCAACAATCAGGCTCCCACAGGATGAAGTGTTATGTGTGCATGTTTTTAGTTAGTTACAGAATCTTTAGGGAGTTTTTAAGATAGGTGGTAAAACACTACATGATCCGGGATATGTAATACTAGGAATTAATCAGTTTATGTAATTATAATAATGTATGAAGTTGAATGATTGTCATACATTTAGTATGTCTTTACAAATATGAGATTGAGAAGAAGATAATTCTTTATTATGATAATCATATCAATTCTAGTTACACAGCTCATGAATATATAGAGCTAAAAATATATTGTGATAAAGCAAAGATCCTATATACTAGGAAACAATATTTATCCTTAAATAAGGATATATGTTAACACTCCCCCTCAAGTTGGTGCATAGATATCACACATGCCCAACTTGTCCGGAAAAACCAAGTATTTTTGCTTGACACTCCATGTGTGAGAATATCGCAAGTTGTTCTTGGATCGAGCCGTGGCACTCAATGATGTTGTTGTCCGGCTTCTCTTTGATGAAGAACTTTCAACCTCAACATGTTTAGTACGATCGTCTTTGAACAGATTATGAGCAATATCACGCGTAGCTTTGTTATCACAATAAAGAATAATAGGATCCTTGAGAAGAACCCCCAAATCCTTAAGGAGAAGCCTTAACCACAAGGTTTCACAAATGCCATCTGCCATACCTCTGAATTCATCCTCTGCACTTGATCGTGTAACAATATTTTGTTTCTTACTTCTCCAAGTAACTAAGTTACCTCCCACAAAGGTAAAGTAGCCTGCAGTAGAACGTCTACCATCGATTTCTCCTGCATAATCAGACTCTGTATATGCCACAACCTTTCTATGATCTTCATTTTTAGAGAATAAAATTCCTTTTCCAGAGCGAGACTTCAAATACCTCAAAATACGTAAAAGCGCATTCATGTGTTGTTCACCCGGATTGTGCATGAATTGGCTAACAACACCGAGTGCATAAGAAAGATCGGCCTTGTGTGAGATAGATACATCAATCTCCCCACAAGTCTTTGATATCTTCTTTTATCAGTAGGAACTTGATCAGGTTCAATACACAGATTTACCTTTTCTTCTAAAGGTGTATGGACGGGTTGACATGCTGACATGCCCACTTCTTTTAGCAGATCAAGAACATATTTCCTTTGTGATAAGAAAATTCCTTCACTGGATCGAGAAACTTCAATCCCAAGGAAGTATTTCAATGAACCAAGATCTTTCATTTGAAATTCCTTTGATAAGTATCTTTGCAAAGATTTCCTTTCCTCTGGATCATTTCATGTTACCACCATATCATCTACATATATGATAAGAGAAGTAATTTTATCCTTCCTTTTCTTTATGAACAAAGTATGATCAGAATTACTCTGACGATATCCAAAGTTTCTCATAGATTTGGTGAATCTTCCAAACCAGGCCACGGGAGATTGTTTTAGTCCATATAATGACTTGTTTAGCTTACATATCTTCTTACCATGAGATCCTGGGCCGAAATACGTGGGAGCTCCATGTAAACTTCTTGATTAATTCACCATGCAAGAAGGCATTCTTTACATCAAACTGCTGCAAAGGCCAATCCAAGTTTGCGAAGAAGCGATAACAAGACTCGTGCGGTGTTGATTTTAGCTCTTTGGAGCAAAAGTTTCCGTATAGTCGATCTTAGTAAGTTTGGTTGTAACCTTTAGCAACTAATCTTGCTTTATAACGTTCAATCTCACCATTTGCCTTGTATGTAATGGTGAAAATCCAACGACACCCCACAATTTTTCTTCCTTTTGGACAATCAACATAATCCCAAGTATCATTAAAAGCAGGGACCTCAATTCTTCTTCTATGGCTGCTCTCCATTTTGGATCAGCTAATGCTTCTACACATTGTTAGGAATAAAAGCAGGTAGATAGTTGATTCACGAATGCCTTATTAGCTTTAGACAAACGATGGTGAGAGACATAATGACTCATAGGGTACTTAACCTTACTAGAGATTTCAGGTTCATATCTAGGTTTAGGAATACCTCTATTTATACGTTGTGGAAGTTGTTTCCTTGATTCTTCAAGAACATCCGTGAGACGATTGGTTTGGTGTTTCATCTTCTTGAGGTAACGTAGACTCTGGAATCTCTTCTATCATAACCTCATCTTGAATCTCGGCGACGATCCAATCTTTGTACTTTGTTTCTTCTCTTGAAGAACCTTCATCAAAATTTTCTTGAGGTATATCATTAGAATTGACAATAACGAGAGACATCGATTTCCGATATATCTTCATCATAGTTAAGAGTCTGAATTTCCTTATGGTACTCCCCACAAGTTCAGACTCACATGAAAAATACATAGTATCTTCATGAAATACAACATCCATGGTAACAAACATTCTTTTGGTTGGAGGATGATAGCAACGATATCCCTTTTTAGTTGTTGCATATCCCACAAATACACACTTGAGCTCTAGGAGCCAACTTATCACGTTGATTCTTGTGCGAGATGAACATAAGCTACACAACCAAACACATGAGGCGGAAGATTAGGAACAGTTGGAGACACAACTTTGCTTCACCAAGAGATTAATGGGGTGTTTGAAACACAATGGTGCTTGGATGGCACTCGATTTATAAGATATCTGCGAAGTAAGTGCCTCTCCCCAATACATCAATGGCATATGTGCTTATATTAATGAAGCACGGACCACTTCCAATAAGTGACGATTCTTTCTCTCTGCTACTCCATTCTGTTTGAGGCGTATTAGAGCAAGTAGTTTGATGAATAACTCCGTGTCCCTCTAAATAATGTTGAAGGTCGGAATCCATATATTCACCACCGTTATCACTACGAAGAACTTGAATCTGTTTGTTGTCTTGAGTGCTAATCATCTTATGGAACTTTTGAAACAAGTTGGTAACTTCACTTTTGCTTTTCATGAGACACACCCACGTCATTCTAGTGCAATCATCAATAAAAGTAACAAACCATTTTGAACCACCGAGAGTAGTAGTTTTAGATGGCCCCCAAACATCGAGTGTATGATCATAAAAGGAACTGGACTCTTATTGAATGATAATGGAAAAGAAGCACGATGGCTTTTTGCAAGTTCACATACTTCATAATGAAAACTAGAAATATCAAGTTTTGTAAACAAACTAGGAAATAATTTTTTAAGTAACCAAACGACGCATGTCCCAATCGTCGATGCCATAACAAAATTTGAGATTTTTGTCTCTTCCCCTCGGAACCATCGACAAAAGAAGAGCTTGGCGCGGTTTATCCGAACTACTTGACACCAAATCCGGATAATATAGCTTCCCACGCTTAACACCATAACCAATCGTTTGCTTCGTTGTGATGTCCTTAAAAACACAACAGTCGAGGCCAAAATATTACCACACAATGTAAAGTATTAGTTATTTGGGAAAGCGACGGGGAGATTACAATCTAATGTAGGAACTACTAAGGCGAGAATCTAAGTATAAACTTTCGGTGAGAGATATTGACCCTTCACCAATAATTTGAGCACTGTGAGCCATTTGCGGTAGAGACTGTTTTTTGTAAGGATGGTTTAGGAAGAGACTTGTTTAGAATCGCATGTCATATGGTCTCGTAGCACCAAATCAACTATCCATGAATTATTCGAAACAAGTGAAGAAACATTTAAAAACTTACCATCGTTACTGTCCTTGCTACTTTGAAGCGAGATATTACCATGGAATCCTTTCCTTTCTTTGTTGAAGCCATTGGAGCACCAGAATTCTTCTTTGTCTCCTTCTTCCTCTCCATATGTTGATCCCACCAATCTGGATATCCAACCAACTCGAAACACATGTCAGTTGTATGTCCCGTTGATTACAATGTGTACACTTAAGTGATGACTTGTCCACCTCAGTCTTTGAGTATCTATGAAAAGACCCCTTTTGATTGTACCGGTTTCGAGTTGCCATAGCAGTAGGTTCAACTTCTTCCGATTCTTTTGTCATCGTTGTACGTCGACAGATTCACGATGAACAAGTGAATAACATGATTCCAATTCGGGAATAGGATCCTTTCTCAAGATTTCACCACGGATCTCTCAAAACTTTCATCTAATCCGGCAAGGAATATATGCACCCTTAGGCGCTGTATTGATTTTCGATAGGCTTCAACATCATTAGGATTCTCCATAACCACCTTGTCACGATGATCCAACTCTCCAAAGATTTCAGTTAGTTCTCCATAATAAGTTGAGAGAGCTCTGCCATTTTGATTTGCCGAAAACGCTCGTCGGTTTAGGGTAAACACCTGCATCTCATCATCTCCATCATAAAAAGCTTTAGATAATGCATCCCAGATCTCTCTAGCGGTAGGTAACCGAATATATCTCTTCATGATTTCAGGTGACATAGACATCAACAACCATCTCTTGACCTTTTGATTATCTGTGTGCCACTTTTCATATTTTGGATCTTCCTCGGTAGGTTTTCTTGTTCTTCCCATAATAAAAGTTTTTTTCTTTTCAGCAATATGCATCTCCATGATTTGTGACCACAAGTCATAGTTTGTTTCATCAAGAACAATCCCGGCTTGAATGATGCACCTTGATTGAACGATAATAGGAGCGATTTGTTTTCCATCTGCCCTTTTTTGTTTAGATTTATTTTGGTATAATTCTGAATCACTACCCATGATTCAAGAACCCTAGCTCATAGATACCATCTTTACAAATATGAGATTGAGAAGAAGATAATTCTTTATTATGATAATCATATCAATTCTAGTTACACAGCTCATGAATATATAGAGCTAAAAATATATTGTGATAAAGCAAAGATCCTATATACTAGGAAACAATATTTATCCTTAAATAAGGATATATGTTAACAGTATGCTGTGTTAATCTTTCCTCTGTAAGTGCGGTTGCTCTAGCTGAAAACAGCTTCAAGAATTCCGGTGTTCATTTTTTTTTGTTGATAGTTCATTAAGGTTGCAAAATAATATTAGGCGTCGCATCTTGAGAATGGAATCAATGGTTCTGCTGTTCTGTTGTTATTACAGGAGTAACATAATAGTTATTGAGAATGTGAACCATGATCCCTGCCATTTGTTATTCAAAAAAAAATTGGCCTTTTGAATTTACCAAAAACATAAGGTAAGAAACCAAACCAAATAAGAATTGATGGAGGGTTCCGTGTAACGTGTTTAAAACCCAAACATCAGTTTTCCTAAGTAGCAATAATTAGGATTATGCTTTGTTTTCACTTGTCAATGCATGCGCTTGACTTCTTTTACCCATTCCACTATTTTCTTTTCACTTCTTCTTTGCTCTGATTATTTGCAACAATGAGTATATATTCTGCTTTCCGATAATCTCCACTGCACGATATTTCCATTGCCATTGCACTTGAGTTACGAGTTCAAGAAAATACTGGGCTTGGGCCTCATGGACTTATGAGTTTAGGTCTTAGGGTTAAGCAAGATGATCACTATATAAGGTTATCTCACTCTCATTCTCAACAAACTCAACAAAAACTTTGCCGTCTCCTCCTTCGACCGACTAATAATAGAACCGTTTTTTTGGGACCAGGCTTTTTTTGGGGGACCATTGTTTTATAAGGCTCCCTACCCTACAATGTTAAGAGATGTCCTAAAATCATGAGATTACCAATTTGCCCATTACCCTAATTAAAATTAACCCTAACCTAATAACTGCCTCTAACTTAATCTAAAAAAAAAAAAAAAAAAAAAAAACGTTTCTCCTCAAAACTGTTCTCCCTCTTGTCTTCTCTTCTTCCCCAAATACAACATCGTCTTCATCGATATCTCGATTAATCGTCGATTCATAAAATTTTCATCGTCGATTAGTCAATCGACTATAACAATGGTTCTTCGAAAGCAAACCAAAAGACTTCAGGAGAAGGTCCTCGATTGGGACATCTAGCAAATCAGTAGGCGATTTTGATTCATAAAGAAGTGGAACAACCAAGTGAAGCCATAATCCGAGTATAATAGACGCTTGCAAAGCGATTCTTCCATGGGACCGATTCGCGGTATTTTGTAACAAACCCATTATTTTTATTTGATTTTGATTTGTTTAATTGAATAGAAATCATCAAAATAGGGTTCAAATGGAAGTTACGATTGCATGGTTCGGTTAGGTCGAGTTTCAAAAAAAACAATTTTGTTAACTTAGAACACGAAAGGAAGAACACGAAGAAACAGTTCGGTTCTCTAGGTATCAAAACTAGGTAACCAATCGCTTGTTCGGTTAGATATAAAGAAGCCAAAAAAATTTTCTAACCGAACTTAAATTTTTTTAAAATAATTTTTTTTTACATGTAACCAAACTCCAGCTATTTTGCTGCTAATTTGAGTTTGTATGTAAATCAATCATGCTATTGAGTTCGGTTTGTTAGCATAAAAATCTAACCTTAGAAAGTAACCGAACTTTCCGGAGGAAAAAAATAATGTAACCGAACTGTTGACAAAAAATCTTGACAAACCGAACTCTTCGATGGTTGCAAACATGTTGAGTTCGGTTTGTTAAAAAATTATGACAAACCGAACTCTTCATTAACATTTACCAATGTTGAGTTCGGTTTGTTCTCAAAAAAATATTTGTTAACAAGAACTATACTATGGTCCCCAAAATTAGAGTTGGCCTATTTTGTTTAAGCTAATATCTTTTGTTTTCTTGATTAGTGGAAGAGGCAAAAAATCAAACAAACCTTTCTTTGGAAGATCTTAGAACTCCCACCCCTCGAGGCAAAGTACATTGTGATGCCGGTCACCGTGGAACCAAAAATGCTAAGTATAGAGGTGGGTCATTACCGGATGTTGTGATCCAAGATGGTGTTAATAGAAATAATGTTGACAACGTAATCCAACAAGTTAATGAAGAGATCGTGGAAGCGATGGGCAATGAAGAGATCGTGGAAGCGATGGGCAATGAAGAACAACATCAAGGTGGAGAAGGTGAACCAGCTGAAAGAGGAGGAAATGAGGGTGCCAATGATGGTGAACCAGCTGAAGGAGGAAGAAATTAGGGTGCCAATGATGGTGAACCATGTGAAGGAGGAGGAAATGAGGATGACAATGATGATGGTGAACCAAATGAGGGTGACAAAGATGAGGAAGATGGAGATAAGGATGATGCTGAATTGGAGGAGGAGTTGGATGAAGAGGAAGTCGAAGAGGAAGAGGAACAAGTAGAAATAGTGCAAAAGAAACCTAGAAAGACGCCTAAAAGGCCTTTTGCTAGATATTCTTACATTCCTGATGACAATTTGTGTTTGCCTCCAAAGAATCCAACTTATGGTACTCCGAGAGATGGAGGGGAGGTATTGATGGTCTACAATAACTCATGGGCTGCCAAGATCTTTGCGACAAAGGTATGGTTCAATCACCATCAAGATTTCTCAGTCATCTTATTAGATTTTGACATATATTGTTCTTTTCTATATATTAGTATATAAGATATGATGTTGGTTTTGTAGGATCATACTAATGTTGTTCGTGTTTTGAAACGTCAAAAGAACAAGATATGGAATATAGAAAACGAGTGTGATAAGGTCCGCTTGGCGGTATTTGACTGTGTACTATGGAACGGGATACAACATGCGCACCAAAAGTTTGATCTTTGTCACTTTATTCTGCATTTGCGAGAGGTCTTATCCAGAGACGGATACCTTTCATCTACCTTTTGGTGAGATGGAAATTACTCCGGATGATTGTTTTAGAATCACAGCCCTACCAATTACAGGAACAAGTGTTCGAGATGGCTACGATCCCTCGATGAGTTATGGACTTCTTGAAAAGCTAGTCGAAAGGTGTCTAGGATGGAGCAATAAAAAGGCACAATGTGAGTTTATACGATCTAACAAAGAGCCTAAGGAAGGTGATGAGTATAATGAGTTTGAGGCAGACCGCACGTACAAGAAGAAGTTAAAAAAGATCATGCTCAAAACCTTATTTGATGAGTTTTCAGGGACCAAAGAATTGGTTGCTCGAGGAAAGTTGGTCATGACAGAGGAGAAGAGTAAGAACCATGTGACTGCTTATTTGTTATATCAACTAGGAACCATTTTCTTCCCTGACACTTCAGGTCACGTGGTAAATGCTCATTACCTCCAGCTATTGGACCCCCTGAATGAGGTGAACAACTACTGTTGGGGCATTGCGGTTCTTTCATTCGTTCAAGAGGAACTCAGAAAAGCTTCGAGGCTTAAGAGTCTATATTTTGGAGGCTTATATACCCTTGTCCAAGTACCCCGTTAAACTATCGTTTGTGTGTTTCAATATATAAGTGAATGAATGTGTATTGTTACTAATCATATTGCGAATGTATTATTTGTTGCCTCTTCTTATAGGTTTGGGTGTCGACCACTTCCCCTGAACTGCAATTGTCTCATGCTCACACTCCTTGGCCTTATGGGAAGCCTACAGCTGGTAAATATGAATTTTTAAACTCACAGGAAAAGAATAAGAAAAAAAAAGGTGTTGGAGTTGAGGGAGAAATTGGATACGTTAACAGTGGAAGATGTGGTTTTCCATCCTTACACCATTCCATTAGATGAAGACGAGGAGGATGTTGAGGTTATTGATTTCTCACCTGTTGCGGCGTATAATGGACCGTTGTTTCATCATGGAGGTTGTACAATGTATAATCCTCGAAGAGTATTAAGAAAAGTTTCTTGTGTCCAAAGTGTCCCACAAGTGGAAAACTTCAACTTCAAGGTGAAGAAGCAGGGAACTAAGAACACCGAGATGAATTTCACCCCCAAATATGATCCTTCTCCATCAGTGGACCACTGGAAGAACTTTGGGGATTATCTTGTTCCAGTTGAAGAGTTTCAAGATTCGTTTGATGAGCCAAATGCCGCTGACGAGGGATATATGGAATGGTATGAACATGTTTCTCATCCTCGTGTAATAAACAACTTATCCAACAAGCCCATGGCCCGAGAAGACAAAAGCGAAGGCAGTGGAGAAAGAGGCTAAGAAAATTATGAAGCATACCCCTCTGTGTGGTGATGAAGCCTTGATCTTGTGGAATTCGGCGGTAAGAAATTTACTCTTCTTTTTTGTTTTTCAAATTGTTATGAAGTATTGAAAAATAATAGTTACTTATGTTTTTGATGAGAATAGGTGAAGGCAAGTGGTAAATTGTTGAAGAAAATGATGGCAAAAATCCGGAGTGGAGAGCCGATGGATACTCGAGAACAAACAGACCTGTACAACCAAATAACTAATGTTTTAATCCAAGCCAGGTTGATCCAAGCCAGACCATGTCGTCGAAGAGGAGTCGCCGACAAGGGGAAGGTTCAAGTCGGATGGTTGAACAACAAGGCAGTGGAGATGACACTCCTAGTGACGAAGGACGACCTAAAGCTCCTAAACTCAAGAGTAGAAAAGTTTCTGGTAGTGGTCGTGGTAAATGAGTGATTGCAACAATTATTACTTTGGTTTCTTATGTTTGGAATACTTTTTAATTACGGATTTGGTGGTTTGGTTCCTTATATTTGGAATACTTTTTTATGGCAGATTTGGTGATGTGGATTAGCAAATAAATATCTTAATTTGGTTTTTAATTTGTGTTCTAAGTGATTACTTTGGTTAAGTGTTTCATTACTGTTTATAGGTAAAAATCGTTTCTGCCGATTTCGGTAAATTCGGTAGGTGAGTGAGAAACTGATTCAAACCCTAAACAAATATTCTGCACGTGAGCACTTTATAGATTCGAGAGATCAATCTGTACAAGTCCGGCCTAAACCAAGAAATGGCCGTTCCAGACTTGCTTCGGTCACAAAGTGGAGGAGAAGGGTTGATTTGGGGAGGGGAAGCAAAGAAAGGTGTTGAGACCGGAGTAGTTACGGGAGATTAGTATCTCGACTTTTATCGGGGAAAGTAAAAGCTTGGGAAGCTTGCAAGAGATGGAAGCTTTTAGGAGAGCTTGCAAAGTTGCCTTTACGAGAGTGTGGTATTTTCTCTGTGAGACTTGTTGTCGGTGGAAATAGGTAAGACCTATTTATACAAGTCGAGATTGAAACGTACTGGCCTCATGAAGGAAGAGAGTAAAGGGTGAAATAATGGGAGGAGGTGGTAACCGCATGGTTTAATGGGCGAAAACGTTTTTCACCATTATTTCCTCTTTTATTTGACCGCTTTATTCCTTTTCACGCTTTCTTAATGTGAGCGTAGTGTCTGTTGCATCTTTGTGACCGCCAAACCAAAACCCTAAAGAAGCATCCCCCGGTTGTGTCGATGTCTCGAGTGTTGGTTGCATCTTGAGTGCAAGTGGCGCTGCTAGTGGCGCGTGTGGCATGTGCCAATGGCATGTGCGGAATGCCTTGGTGGTAGGTTGCACGGTTTGCAAGTTAGGTTACCAGCGTGTGTGTTTGGCATGTGCCAATGGCTCGTGCGGCCATGTTGACCTAGTTGCAAGTCTTGCAAGCCTAGGGCGCTATGTTTGGCGTGGGCCAAAGGCATAGCGGCTTGGAACTATGGCTTGTGGCACGTGTTGGCATGTGCCAATGGCACGTGCGGCCATGTTGACCTAGTTGCAAGTCTTGCAAACCTAGGGCGCTATGTTAGGCGTGGGCCAAAGGCATAGCGGCTTGGAAATATGGCTTGCGGCACGTGTTGGCATGTGCCAATGGCACGTGCGGCCATGTTGACCTAGTTGCAAGTCTTGCAAACCTGGGCGCTATGTTGGGCGTGGGCCAAAGGCATAGCGGCTTAGAAATATGGCTTGCGGCACGTGTTGGCATGTGCCAATGGCACGTGCGTCCATGCAGACCTAGTTGCAAGTCTTGCAAACCTAGGGCGCTATCTTGGGCTTGGGCCAAAGGCATAGCGGCTTGGAAATATGGCTTGCGGCACGTGTTGGCATGTGCCAATGGCACGTGCGGCCATGTTGACCTAGTTGCAAGTCTTGCAAACCTAGGGCGCTATGTTGGGCGTGGGCCAAAGGCATAGCGGCTTAGAAATATGGCTTGCGGCACGTGCGGCCATGCTGACCTAGTTGCAAGTCTTGCAAACCTAGGGCGCTATGTTGGGCGTGGGCCAAAGGCATAGCGGCTTAGAAATATGGCTTGCGGCACGTGTTTGCATGTGCCAATGGCACGTGCGGCCATGCTGACCTAGTTGCAAGTCTTGCAAACCTAGGGAGCCATGTTGGGCGTGGGCCAAAGGCATAGCGGCTTGGAAATATGGCTTGCGGCACGTGTTGGCATGTGCCAATGGCACGTGCGTCCATGTTGACCTAGTTGCAAGTCTTGCAAACCTAGGGCGCTATGTTGGGCGTGGGCCAAAGGCATAGCGGCTTAGAAATATGGCTTGCGGCACGTGTTGGCATGTGCCAATGGCACGTGCGGCCATGTTGACCTAGTTGCAAGTATTGCAAACCTAGGGCGCTATGTTGGGCGTGGGCCAAAGGCATAGCGGCTTGGAAATATGGCTTGCGGCACGTGTTGGCATGTGCCAATGGCACGTGCGGCCATGTTGACCTAGTTGCAAGTCTTGCAAACCTAGGGCGCTATGTTGGGCGTGGGCCAAGGCATAGCGGCTTAGAAATATGGCTTGCGGCACGTGTTGGCATGTGCCAGTGGCACGTACGGCCATGTTGACCTAGTTGCAAGTCTTGCAATCCTAGGGCGCTATATTTGGCGTGGGCCAAAGGTATAGCGGCTTGAAATTTGGCATTGTTGCCATGGTGCGCGAGGTGCGACTTGGTTTGGCATTGTTGCTTGAGTGGTGCGCGGTGCGGCTTGGTTTGGCATTGTTGCCGTGGTGCGCGATATGCGGCTTGGTTTGGCATTGTTCTTGCCGTGGTGCGCAGATATGCGGCTTGGTTTGGCATTGTTGCCATGGTGCGCGATATGTGGCTTGGTTTGGCATTGTTGCCATGGTGCCTGATATGCGGCTTGGTTTGGCATTGTTGCCATGGTGCGCGATATGCGGCTTGGTTAGGCATTGTTGCCATGGTGCGCGATATGCGGCTTGGTTCGGCATTGTTGCCATGGTGCGCAGTATGCGGCTTGGTTCGGCATTGTTGCCATGGTGCGCAGTATGCGGCTTGGTTTTGGAATTAGGGTTCTGCGTTGAAAACCCTAATCTGGTATTTTGAAAAAATAATCCTATTAATTGTTTACACCTGAGTTAAATGCTCTTAGTTAATGTGTTGCGGGTAACATTAGGTCATGGATTTTTATGATTTTATTCTTTGTCTAAAAACCACCATCAACATTAAGTCCCCTGCTTAGCTCGGAGCAGGGGGCTTTGTTGCGAGGTAAGCATAAGATGGTGACAAACTATTAACGACAAGAAACTAAAAGAGAATTGAGGGAGGCTTGCATGACCTTCTATAAATAGGATTTGGAATCCTTGCCTCTGGTAGTTTTGCACGAATCGGGAGGTCGGCACAATTGGTGGGCCGGCGCGGCTTGGGCGACGTTGGGAAGTTGGCGTGAGTTGGGAAACCCAGTGTGCTAGGCTGGTGGGGCCAGGTGCAAAGTGTAGAAGCCGTGCGTGCTTGCGGGTCGGCGCAATTGGTGGGGCGGTGCAGCTTGGAAACCGTGCTTGTAGGCGTGACTTGGGCTACATTGGGAAGTCGCACCCTTTGTGGGCCGTTTCTTGCACGCGTGATTTTGGTAAAAGGAAATCCTCCCTATTTCAAAGTCTTCACGCCTATATATATATATATATATAAACCCCTTTCTCCCCATCCTGCGCTTTATTCCTTCCTCTTTTCATACTAGCGACAAAGAGAAACCGAAGCTTCCGGTATGTCTTGAGTACTTTTTTTCTTTTCACGTAGGTGTAAACCTTAAGAGTAGGCGCTCCCACAATCCTTGCATATGATTTCTTGGCGTGCCTCTTTTTAGAAAATATTGTATGTATGCGACCAAGGGGAAATCTTGCATATATTGTTTGAACCCGTAGGAAATATTGCATATATGAATTTTCGGTCTGAAAGAAATATTTAAACCACTGAAGAAAATATTTGCGTGTGTATTTTGAACCCGTAGAGGATGCTCGTATATAATTACGAACCCGAAGAAGATACGTAGACGCACTTGTACCGTATAGAATGCCGCGTATATAGTCTCGAACCAAGAAGAAAATCTTGCGTGTATAGTCTTGAACCCGAATAAAATCATGTATATAGTCTTGAAGCCTTGAATAAAATACGTCCTCCTTCCCCTTTCTTCTTTTTTGTTGTTGTTGGGTACGATTATGTGTCGGGGAGATAACTTCGTCTTTCTCCGTTTGTTTTGTCTGAGATATCTTATTACCAAATTGTTGTGAAGGAATTCGATAAGATGTTACCTGAATCAAATTTCACTTCGCCGAAGGATGCTCATAATTCCAAACCGAACACAGATGATGAATTCTTCACTAGAGCCCTTTCCCCAGCTCGGAAGAATCACCCGAGTTTTGTGCCAATTTTGCTAACCGGTGGTGAGGATGAAAGGAAGACACGTTCGGTTTGCCCGAGAGCACCATTCGGTTGTCTCCATAAAGGGGTGTATTCTTCTTCCAACATTGACTTCAGGATGTGTCAAATCCCATTGCGTTCTTTTGATAGATGGGTTGAGTTCATGGTGAGCAAGGAGCATATAAGTACCAACTTGACTCGGCGCGCGGTCATTGATCTTGTCAAGACTTCGGTAAATCTCCCAGTTAGGAAGGATATCCCGAGGCTTGGTTGCTTTCATCTCCGGATGGTGTTCGGACACCCATACAATTATATGTAGATGGGGCGAGATGACTTTCTCCTTGGAGAGTGTGGCTCTCTTGTTGAATCTTTCGGTAACCGGGAATCTTAAAATCCAATTATCTGAAAGTGAGGTGAAGATGCGGGATGACCTGGCGGCTAAGTTGGGGATTTTGCTCGGAAAGACTCCATTGCGAAGTCGAAGGATTCCGCCTGAAAAAGAGGATGAAAGGTGTCCTTACGGTTGGTGGATATCTCAATGGTTTCGGACGAGTTGGAGCACGAGCAAAAACGATGATCTTCATGTCGCCGCATTTTTGGCTCTCTGGTTGTCCAGAGACATTTTGATGATGACGGTTACGGCAAGAAAGGAATAAGGCCGGAGTTGTTAGCGATTCTTTGTGAAGTTGGCAAAGGGTGAAGTTCTTCCCATTGGAAAGCTGTTCCTTGGTTCCCTGTATGTGCATCTGGATCACCTAGTTGCGAACATGCAAGTTTCAAATGGTTTCATGAAAGTGGATTCATATGTGCACGTTGCTTTTCTGCAAGTCTGGCTATGGGAGCACTTTGAGAAGTATGCTCCGAAACCGCTGCCTTCGCTTCCCGTGAGTTGGGGTGGCTCCCAATTCTTCGATGGGTGAACAGGGCGTCCAAGAGTTGGCGTGAGCTTGGTTAGTTTTCTTGATAAGTTGCATGAAATCAATTTTCTTCCATGGGGGCCGGTCCATAAGTCAGTGACTCAAATTGACACTTTTGCTTCTGCTCCGCTCATGTCTTTGTCTTCTGATGACGCTTTGAGCGTTGGTGAAAAACTGTTCATTCAAAGCTTCTTGCCCTGTTATATGCCGTCTTTCTTCGTGGGGTCTTTCCAGATAGCGCTTACAATATTGGCCGTCTTTGCTCGTCACATGGTTTTCGATCAAGGGTGCCTCTTGTTTACCGGCCGGTGATCCCTAAGGATTCATTGCGTGTCGCCCTTGGCCTTGATACCCTTAAGCCGGGTATCCGTCTTTCCTTCTTTCAAATGGGAAGAGTAACTTCGACGACATTCGGCTATAATGAGTTTTGGTGCGACGAGTTTACTATGATCCGAGATTTTGTGAATAACGTGGTGGAAAAAGTTCGTTGCAAACCTTCCCCAGCAGTTCTGAAAGAGTATCCAATGTTGAGAGATCCCAAGCGAAAGTTGCCTAACAATTCGGAAAGCCCACAGGCCATGGAACGGAGAACAAAGAATCGTCTTTGGCGGGTTCGGACGGTTTCACAAGATCCTCCCACGGCTCTTGTGTCTTTGATTCTTCCAATAACCGGTATGTGTCGCTTCTTCATTGGTTTGTCTCAAAACATGTGAATTTCGGCTGAGAATATGTGTCTTGTTTCCTTCAGGGCTTCGGTAGTATTAATGCTTTCGCTGCTTTTGCACGTTGCCAGGAGACGGCAATTTCTTTAAAGAACTCCAGCAGCATTGAGCCTTCTCATAGCGATGATGAGTCAGCGAGAGAAGAAGGTTCAACAAGTGAGAGTGATTCCTCAAGATGACCTTGGTTCTGTTTCGGGAATTGGTTCGGTGAGTTCCGCACTTCTTTTCTTTGTCCTTTTGTTTCCTCTTTTGGGAAATATCGGCTCGAGTTCGCGGAGGAATCCGGTTCGGAGGATGATTACGGGTAGAGCCGCATGAAAACTTGCCTTTGGTGACCACCGTGGTGACTTGGAGATGAGCGTTAGCCAATTGCAGGCACGAGATGTGGCTCAAACGGCGGATGATTCTCTCGATGGTTGTTGCCGTAGACATGGAGGAAAACCCTCTGCGAGTCGTGAGGCCAGTGCGAGCGCCATTTTGATCCTCCGTACTTGGTTCCTTATCCGGGTCATGTCTTTGGTTGGCGGCTTCGGCGTGCTTGGCTAAGCACGATGCGTTGTACACACGAATGCAGGAGAAATACGGACATATGGCTACAACCAAGAAAGTCACTAGTCGATTTCGCGCTGGTTAAGCGTGTGGAAGAGGCTTTATCTTCCATCGAGGACATGCGTGAGGTGACCGGTCACACACGTTTCTGAAGACGTTATTGCCGACTGGGAGCACCATCGCGACGTGTGCATAGAAAAGGAGTTCAACACTTCGTGGTTTGTCGAAGGCCTTGCAGAGATCCAAAAGTTGAAAGATGCATCAATCGAAAGCCTTTTCGCTGAGGAGATTGCTCGATAGGAGGTAGAACTCGAAAAACTTTCCAAGATGTTGACTATGAAGAGAGCATCTCTTGAAGATGCAAGGTTGACCTTCTCCAAGAAGAACAGGACCTCTGTTGGATGATTTTCCTTGAATGTTTCTCCGTTAAACTTTCATTTAGGTTCTTTTTTTTTTTGAAAGACATATTGGATGTCCTGGTTCAAAACTTGACCTTTGATAGGCAGTTTGGTAGCTTTTTAGGGTATTGGATTATTTCTAGGATGAATGGTTTTGATAATATGACTGATTATTTTTGGGAAAGGAATATTGCTTTTATGAAAGTGTGTGCTAGCAATAGGCATAAGACTCGGTGAGTACGACGGTTTTACTAAGAACCTAAAAATAGATTGTATATCTTGCCCGATCTGAATTTACTCACTTCATAGGTTTTGCGAACATGCCCCTCCCCATGTAAAAGGCGGTTCTTTGCTTTGGTGGCTTTCTTTGGTAGCATCGCCCGACAATTCCCCAGATTTTGGTAGCGTCTTCGACGAGTCCCCAGGTTTTACGGTGTAGTTTTAACAACTGATAACCTAGGTTGTCCGAGTCGGACTGAGTCGCAAGTCCCAATTCTTTAGTAGCGTCTTGGCGAGTCCCCGATTTTACGGTGTAGTTTTAACAACGATAACCGGGTTGTCTGAGTCGGACCGAGTCGCAAGTCCCCAATTCTTGGTAGCGTCTTCAACGAGTCCCCGTTTTCGGTGTAGTTTTACAACGCCCGGTAACAGGGTCGTCTGGCGATTGATTCGGATCGAGTCGCCTTCCTACCATCTTGACATCTCGGTCGAAGAACGAGATCGACAATTCGACATTGTAGCCGATAGATCGATCCTCCCGCGTGTGGTCGCCAATTGTTTATAGGTAAAAATCGTTTACGCCAATTTCGGTAAATTCGGTAGGTGGTGAGAACCGATTCAAACCCTAAACAAATGTCTTTGCACGTGAGCACTTTATAGATTCGAGAGATCAATCTGTACAAGTCCGGCCTAAACCAAGAAATGGCCGTTCCGACTTGCTTCGGTCACAAAGTGGAGGAGAAGGGTTGATTTGGGGAGGGAAGCAAAGAAAGGTGTTGAGACCGGAGTAGTTACGGGAGAGTAGTATCTCGACTTGTATCGGAAAGTAAAAGCTTAGGAAGCTTGCAAGAGATGGAAGCTTTTAGGAGAGCTTGCAAAGTTGCCTTTACGAGAGTGTGGTATTTTTCTCTGACCGAGACTTGTTGTGCGGTGGAAATAGGTAAGACCTATTTATACAAGTCGAGATTGAAACGTACCCTAGCCTCATGAAGGAAGAGAGTAAAGGGTGAAATAATGGGAGGAGGTGGTAACCGCATGGTTTAATGGCGAAAACGTTTTCACCATTATTTCCTCTTTTATTTGACCGCTTTATTCCTTTTCACGCTTTCTTAATGTGAGCGTAGTGTACACTTTGCATCTTTGTGACCGCCAACCAAAACCCTAAAGAAGCATCCCCAGGTTTGTGTCGATGTCTCGAGTGTTGGTCGCATCTTGAGTGCAAGTGGCGCTGCTAGTGGTGCGTGTGGCATGTGCCAATGGCATGTGCGGAATGCCTTGGAGGTAGGTTGCACGGTTTGCAAGTTAGGTTACCAGCGTGTGTGTTTGGCATGTGCCAATGGCTCGTGCGGCCATGTTGACCTAGTTGCAAGTCTTGCAAGCTTAGGGCGCTATGTTTGGCGTGGGCCAAAGGCATAGCGGCTTGGAAGTATGTCTTGTGGCACGTGTTGGCATGTGCCAATGGCACGTGCGGCCATGTTGACCCTAGCTGCAAGTCTTGCAAACCTAGGGCGCTATGTTGGGCGTGGGCCAAAGGCATATCGGCTTGGAAATATGGCTTGTGGCACGTGTTGGCATGTGCCAATGGCACGTGCGGCCATGTTGACCTAGTTGCAAGTCTTGCAAACCTAGGGCGCTATGTTGGGAGTGGGCCAAAGGCATAGCGACTTAGAAATATGGCTTGCGGCACGTGTTGGCATGTGCCAATGGCACGTGCGGCCATGCGACCTAGTTGCAAGTATTGCAAACCTAGGGCTCTATGTTGGGCGTGGGCCAAAGGCATAGCGGCTTAGAAATATGGCTTGCGGCACGTGTTGGCATGTGCCAATGGCACGTGCGGCCATGCGGACCTAGTTGCAAGTCTTGCAAACCTAGGGCGCTATGTTGGGCGTGGGCCAAAGGCATAGCGGCTTAGAAATATGGCTTGCGGCACGTGTTGGCATGTGCCAATGGCACGTGCGGCCATGCTTGACCTAGTTGCAAGTCTTGCAAACCTAGGGCGCTATGTTGGGCGTGGGCCAAAGGCATAGCGGCTTGGAAATATGGCTTGCGGCACGTGTTGGCATGTGACAATGGCACGTGCTGCCATGTTGACCTAGTTGCAAGTCTTGCAAACCTAGGGCGCTATGTTGGGCGTGGGCCAAAGGCATAGCGGCTTAGAAATATGGCTTGCGGCACGTGTTGGCATGTGCCAATGGCACGTGCGACCATGCTGACCTAGTTGCAAGTCTTGCAAACCTAGGGCGCTATATTGGGCGTGGGCCAAAGGCATAGCGGCTTGGAAATATGGCTTGCGGCACGTGTTGGCATGTGCCAATGGCACGTGCGGCCATGTTGACCTAGTTGCAAGTCTTGCAAACCTAGGGCGCTATGTTGGGCGTGGGCCAAAGGCATAGCGGCTTAGAAATATGGCTTGCGGCACATGTTGGCATGTGCCAATGGCACGTACAGCCATGTTGACCTAGTTGCAAGTCTTGCAAGCCTAGGGCGCTATATTTGGCGTGGGCCAAAGGTATAGCGGCTTGGAAATTTGGCATTGTTGCCATGGTGCGCGGTCTGCGGCTTTGTTTGGCATTGTTGCTTGTGGTGCGTAGGGTGCGGCTTGGTTTGGCATTGTTGCTTGGTGCGAAGTATGCGGCTTGGTTTGGCATTGTTGCCATGGTGCGCGATATGCGGCTTGGTTTGGCATTGTTGCCATGGTGCGCGATATGCGGTTTGGTTTGGCATTGTTGCCATGGTGCGCATATGCGGCTTGGTTTTGGCATTGTTGCCATGGTGCGCAGTATGCGGCTTGGTTCGGCATTGTTGCCATGGTGCGCAGTATGCGGCTTGGTTCGGCATTGTTGCCATGGTGCGCAGTATGCGGCTTGGTTTTGGAATTAGGGTTCTGCGTTGAAAACCCTAATTGTTTACACCTGAGTTAAATGCTCTTAGTTAATGTGTTTCGGGTAACACTAGGTCATGGTTTTTTACGATTTTATCCTTTGTCTAAAAACCACCATCAACAATTACATTCAAATTTTTAATAAAAAATTAGGTAGTTCGGTTAAGAGACTAAATCTCATAAACAACCGAACTCTGCATTCGGTTACCTAAAGGTTTCTTAGACAATCGAACTCCTGTGTTCGGTTGCCTGCAGAAAAAGCAGTCTAACCGAACTCATTAGAAGAAAATTTCAAAAGTTACAGTGTAATGTTCGGTTACCAGCTGGTATGGTTTTGCAGGAAACCGAACTCCTAAGTTCGGTTACCTGCAGAAAAAGCAGTCTAACCGAACTCATTAGAAAATTTCAAAAGTTACGATGTAATGTTCGGTTACAGTATGGTTTTGCGAAACCAAACTCGGTGGTCCACAAGTTCGGTTGGTTCGCTAATTTTACAATCTAACCGAACATTACACTGTAACTTTTGAAATTTGATTGTTTGCACTGTTCGGTTACCTATGATTTACATAACCAACCGAACCTTTGAGTTCGATTTGGTCGATGCATTTCTTATGTAACCGAACTATGTATTTTGAAATTTGAATGACACTAATTTCAAGTAACGGCTATTTTTATAGCCGTTATACACCTGATGGTATAAATATGTGTCTCATAGTTAACATTTTGTCTCAAAATCTTCTAAAAATGGCAGCCACTACTCCTAAATTTACTCTAGATGAAGATTTATCTCTTTGCAGAAACTACATACTATACTATCCAAAGAGGGGTGAAGAACGAAAATTAATGGTATTATGAGTCAAAGTTATTGGGGGAAAATTCATGAGAAATTCTGCTCCGACACAACAAACCCTCATAACCATGATCAAATAGCCTTGTTCATTCGATTCGACAAGATTAGAGCTAGAGTTGTGGAATTTATGGCTTTATTTCGTATTGTAAGGCGGTATCGACTTAGGGGTGAAGGATTCTCCGAAATCATTTTAACATCAAAAAACGAATGGCGAAGATGGAAGAGAAAGGATTTCAAATATGAATATCATTTCCGCCTCCTTAAAGACTTTTTCATAACGCGTTTTGGATATTAAATGTTATGTAGCATTAGTTTTAGTTCGGCAATGTCTTATAATTTCATTTCCTAACCGAACTTAATCTTGATGTCTCACTGTTCGGCGATGTCATGTAATTAAGTTCCAATATGAAAAAAAAAAGTTCCAAAAATAACAGTCTCGTTTCTTATTCTTATTATGAAAATGTTCAAAGCATAACCCAAAAATAAGACATAATTCCAAAAAACACAATCTTTGATTCTTATGTTGATGTTCAAAGCATACTTAGTTTAATTAATGGTACATTTAATCATCTGCAAGGGAAACTACACCCTCGTGTATGATTTTTTCCGAATCCTTCAAAGTTTTCCACATCTCCATGTTATGCTCGTACTTAATGCACTATCCCAACATTGTGTCGGGGTTAAATCCTTGCCAATAAGAGTATCCGCATATCGGAGGCAGTGGACAATCGTATTCTAACCGGAGGCCTATAAAATGGTTGTTGTTAACAAGCGCAATCACCACTCTCCTACGTTTAAGTTGCTCAACACATATTTTTTTTTCGGAGTGTAGGTGAAACTAGCACCTTTTGAGAAATAATGAACCACGCAATTGAATGCTTCAGCGATTAAGTGCCCACATATCGGAATGTCCATCCAATGATCACTTGTGATTGGATCCCCAGTGGAGACGCCTTTGATACCTAACAAACTGCACATTGAGACTAGCATCCCCATCGGACAACATTCGCTTGTAAAATTCGGGTTGTCCTTTAGCTTCATCAACATCCTTTGACGCTTTATAGGTGATTTGATTATCATTATACAACTTTGCACCTTCGGTGAAAGGCCTAGTTGTTGTACGACAACGTGGAATCCATAATTACCATCCTGAGGGACGTCATCGGTGGATATGACGTACTTTCTAATATATGGAGGTAGCTCTTCCAAGTACCTTCTATCAACAAAAGTTGATGTATCATCAATTGGTCGACTTCTTTCTTGGATGCGGCATATTGGAGCCTTAAGCTTCACGTCTCGTTGAATTGGTTGGCTAGGTTTCGATGGAGTAGGTGGGGTTGGTTGCGAGCGTAACATCGGTCCTTTTTTCTTCATATCCCGTTCACTTGTTTCGCCCTTTTCCACAATATTCCTAGACCTTTTCTTAGAATCTTCTTTATACTTCGCCGCGGTATGCTCATGCCCACAAGGGTCTCTAGTAAAAGGCGTCATTTCACTTTTCCTATTAGCCAATACCTTTGCATATTCTCTTACTTGTTTTTTTGTTTCTTTGGTGATTGGCCTTCCTTTGCCCTTGCCTTTTTTTTGGTTCGTGCACATTCTCCGAAGTGTGTGGATAAACAATTGGCCGCATGTCATCCCAAAAGATTTGCTTTTCGAGTTTGTTCATGTTCCGGTACATCTCGATAAAGATTCTTCCCATCTCATTGTCACCAAACTCTTCTCCGACATCGCCCTTTGGAGGAGGGACAAAACTTAATTGTTGCCAATATGGATCTATATCGCTTAGAGTAATTATGCTATGTTCATACTTAACTATCATATGGCGACAAGGGAGTCCCATAGACTTCATCATGTTGCAAACACACAAAACGTCCGGCTTGGTTCCCCATATGTCAATCAAATTCACCTCTACCATTAACCTCTTAATGCAAGCACGTGAAACATTATAATGGAGTCCCTTGAACAACCGAAGGTCCACCATATTCTTGATGTTACCACCTTTGTCTACAATCTTTTTGTACTTCATGATGCGCCTTTTTTGAAACTTCCCTTTAATTCTATCAATCTCGCGGTTGAAGTAATTCTCCATTGCGTTAAACACAATCAAAAAATTATCGACACATCCAAAAAGATTTTTCTTCAACCGGTGGTGAGCCGATTCTACCAAACTTGTCGCTTGATTCCCAAAGTGTTTATGGTGGTTGGTAAATGCATAAATGAAGCGCTCTTTGTGCGGTTCCAACCATTGCTTAACCACATACGTTACAATATCCTCGGGATATTCGGGGCTAGACCAATGTTCGAAAAATGCCGCAAGATTTAGATTATACTCTTCTTCAGTGAGAGACCAAGTCAATGACTCCCATTCACCAGAGAAAGCAACCCATTTAACGTGATTTATAGTGTATTGTATATTGAATTCCTCTTTTGCATCCGCTTGTTTATCTTCCGGTAGCTTACTAATCTCTTCAAATGCTTTCCTCTTTGGTGGACAAATTTGAGGCTTGCACCTATTCATCACATTACACCATATATGGTACGTACAAAGCGTATTATGTGCTAATGGGAAGAATCTCTCTATTGCGTTCATTAATGTTACATCGTTGTCCGTCACTATAACCGCGGGGATATCATCATCTCGGTATATGGCCTTCACTTGTTGTAGCGCCCAAGTGTAACTTGGTTCTTGCTCATCTTCTAGAAAACAAAAAGCAACGGTAAAGGGTGACTTCGTGAGCGAAGTACGACCAACAATGTTCAACAATGGCATCTCGTATTTGTTAGTCTTGTAAGTGCAATCTATTATAAGAACTTGATGGAAGGATTGATCCAATTGAACACTCTTCGGATGCGTAATGAAGAGATGCGTTATTTCATCTTCCGTACCTACCTTCTTTTGAACCGCGTAGCCTTTCTCTTTAGCGCAAAAAAACAATTGTTGCATCACTTGTCTATCCTTCCATTCATTCCTTTTAATTGTCTCAATTTCATTGTAAATGGTCGTCAAAGATGATACATTATCCTTGTTATCATCCTTTAGTAAGCGAAGCATGTTAAGTGGTGAAATTCCCATTCTCCTAAATTTAGCTATTTTCTCCATTTCAAGAGGAGTGAGCCTTGCGGCCATTGCATGTCCTTCAAGATCATCCGGACGAGGGTGGTTATGATGACCTACCACCTTATCCATAGATAGAACCCATCCATTCTTTTTTTGCACTTACTAAATACTAGATTGAACGGACATTTAATTTTCTTTGAGCACGCTGTGTTCTTCCTCGTCGTCTTTCCTTTATACACATAACCCTTCTTCTTGTGACTAACATTGGGATCTCCACTTCTCTCACAAACCATTTCAAAACGAGTTTGGCTTTCTTTTCCATTTAAAACTAATACGCACATGGCTTTCTTGGCATGTTCTCGAGCCCAATTCTTCGCATCAATAGTTTCATCAAAAACCAAATCATTGACATAGTGATTAGATGTATCTTCAAATAGCATGCCAACTGGAGAAGGTTGATTATCCATTAGTATAGGTTGACATTCAATCTACAAGAAATAGAACAACATCAATTGCAATCAGAAATAAGTTCGGTTACATGATAATTTTATCGGGAAAACCGAACTCAAAGTTCGGTTTGTCAACCAAGTTGACAACTAACCGAACTTTACGTATACTAAATCAAAATTTTATTGTACATAAGTTCGGTTAGATTGTGGGTTGACATGAAGTTTGCGAACTAACCAAACTTATGGACCCTAAAGTTCGGTTACATGATGATTTTATCTGGAAAACCGAACTCAAAGTTCGGTTTGTCGACCAAGTTGACAACTAACCGAACTTTACGTAAAATAAATCAATTTTTTTTTGTACGTAAGTTCGGTTAGATATTGGTTGGTATGAAGTTTGCGAAAGAACCGAAATTTGTACACTAATGTGCAATCTTATTTTACGTAAAGTTCGGTTAGCTGTTGGTTACAACCTAACCGAACTAATGTACCCTGAAGTTCGGTTACATTTCGGGCAAACCGAACATAACACTGTAATCCTATTTACGAGTTAGTTCGGTAACATTTATGTTAACCGAACTTCAAAAAACCTCCATTAATGAAGAGTTCGGTAACTGCGTGTTTAGAAAAAGTAACCAGAACTACACTTGCGAATGAGTTCGGTTACATGTTCTTCACACAATCTAGCAGAACAAGGCCAAATCTACTCTCAAAATTCACATTTTTTTGAAAATTTGGACCAATTCAACCAACATTATCTAAGTTTAGAGGATACCTGGGTACCAAAATAGTCTTCCTCTGGTTGTGGTTGGTAAAATCCATCGTTTTCACCATCTTGATATTGGCTTTGGGGAAGAATACATTCACCATTTAAGAAATAATTCATATCCAGATCATTGTGAAGATTGACATATACTCTAGGAGATGAAGGAGATGAAGATTCAGATTCAGATGAGCTATCATCAATTGAATCATCACTTGAATAGTCTAGATTAGTGAACTCAAAAAAAGTTTTATTTTCCATGTTTGTGTTCTTCATCTTCTCTAACTTTTCTCTCTCAATAATTCTACTTCTTTTTTAAAAATCTGATTTTTTAATCTCAAGTGTTTATTCAAAATCATTCCATTAATCACACTAACTATTATTAACACTAACTAATCATTCCCAAAATTAATCAGGAGGGTAATTTAGGCATTAATATAAATATCTAGATAAGGGGTGACCTAGATTTACTTCTAATATCTTACCCAAAATAAAACCATGGTCCCCAAAAAAAAACAATGGTCCCAAAAAACGGTTCTAATAATAGTACTCCCTCCGTTCCGTTTTACTTGATGTTTTAGGGTCTTTTTTTGTGTTCCAAAATAGATGAGAGTTTAAGTATTTTTCCCAAGTTCTCACTTATTTGCCCTTGCTTTGGAATCACACCATATCATTAATTCTCATTGTAATCAGCAGGTATATAATTAATTCAATTTTTAAATTTATTTTATGGAGGAATATTTGGTTTATCCCAAGTAAATTACAACGGGATTCGTAATATGCATTAAATCAAGAAACTAAAAACTAAATAATTTAAATTCTTAGGAAGCTATTAATATGGGTAGAATTGGAAAAAAAATTACTCTCTTTGTTGTTTCTTAATCTGCGTGAAAAACTCTAGAACGTCAAGTAAAATGGAACGGAGGGAGTACTAGCAAATGCTGGGTCTGGGCCTCATGGCATGATCAGGTTAGGATCTTAGGGTTTAGCAAGATGACTACCCATTGCCACTATATAAAGAATCTCTTTCTCTCATTTGTCAATAAACCTTGCCGTCTTCTCCACCATCACTCTCTGTTTCTGTTTCTTTAGATCTGCTACTACAATCTGTAATTGAAATTCTGGTTGCAAAATGATACTAATAGAGGGTATAAATCAGATGTTGGTGTTTATTATGAGAATCAATTATTATGAAAATCAAATCATCACATACAACTCACATTTTAAGCACAATGATATCTCCTCTCAAAAGTATTTCATCCTTCTAAAGAATCCTGCTGTCAAATGGCTTCAATTCCAAAGAGTTTCACGGTCTTCATCTTCAGGATCTGTGATAATGACTTATCCTTAAATCTGGCTCCTCATATGATGGAGTGCTAGAATTTTTAGGGAGTTTTTCAAGAATAGTGGTAAAATGGGAAGGAAGTAGATGGTTCTTGATGTTTAGTACTAGGAGTCAGTTTTTGTAATTATAGTAGTGAATGAAGTTGAATGATTGACTCATCTGGAATTTGAATGATTGTATGTTTTTTCATTTAATATGCTGTCTTAATCTTTCCTCTGTATGTGCGGTTGCTCTAGCTGAAAACAGCTTCAAGAATTGGTGTATATAAGATATATAAGAATTGGTGTATTAATTCCTATTTTGTTTTTTTCGCTTCTTTGCTTTGATTATTTGTATCTTGCAACAATCAGGATTACGCGCATCCATTAATTGAACAAACCAGGCATAATCCTAGCTTGTTTTTTGTGCGCTGGTATTTGCCATTGCACTTGCACTAGAGTTTGTTTAACAGAACTTTAATAAATATGAGTACATAAATCTCTGACCACTTGATGAACTTGGAAATCTCCATCTCCTAGCCCTTGTTTTCTCTATCACTGTAGTGCTTGCCTTAAAAAAATACTTTTTCTATTGTGATAATTTTGTTAGTTGATGGATTGATCATGCGAAGGGTTATAGTTTCCCTGCCAACATGTATCCAACTATTTAGGGCGACTTTTCACAATTTTCACTTGCAGCATTTTGTAGTTGTTCGTTTTGCATTAAAAGTTGTTTATTTTCTTGTGTGTCCATATTCACATAAGAAAGATAAGTCCTACTAGTACATGATAAAATTTGTTTAAACGATTTTTTTCCTATCATTATCTTAGTAAAATTATTTTTGTAATATTTACCTGTCCTTCGCCAGATTTTGTTTTTGGTATCTGAGAATTGGCTAAAATCAAATGTAGTCTATGTTCTTATTAGTTTGATATCTGATATGTGAGCCATCCGCTAACACTATATTAAATTTAAAAAAATTTCATAGTGGAGTTCTCATCGCAGTAGAAAAAAAAAAATGGAATTTGTAGTAAACTTCTTTTAATGACCATCAGATTTTCTTACTTACATACTCTATGTTCCATTTGGAAAAATGATACAATGAGACAATTTTCTAAGAGTAGAATGCAGCTTTTCTTAGCTGGCCCAAGGTTCGATGATACGTAAACAATCATATATATGTGTATTTGTTTTCTCAGTGGCTTGTGTGACAAACACCCCTATCCATTTTGCATTTCTACCCACTGATCTGACGGCTAGGTAGGCAAGTTGTGAGACAACTAGCTCCATCGTGCAATTTTAGCATGATTTCTACCTGTATGTTTACCTATAGATTTTTACCTTGTATTTTCTTAGTGGCATCTCATTAGCTATAATACTGCGTAGGCATCTCATTAATTATCACTCACATGTTATTAGCATCTTGAGAATGGATCAACGGATACTTTCTGTTGTTTTTGCGCAATGAAAATGCAGATGGTGTTAAGTTATTGATTAATGTTCTCTTTTTCAATGTGGGATCTAGCAAATTTAGATGAGTTGTATTTAAGATGTCAGCGTATTTGAAGCTAAAATAGTAGACCAAATTGGTATTTCAGAGTTGTATCTAACATAGTAATAATCCTGAGACGTATTACCTGGTTTGAAAAAACCCAATTCAAAATTTCCAGCACTGGATATAAGTGTTTGATTTCCATTTAAAAGAGATTGTATCCGCTGCAGCATTTGGGTTTGTTGCGGATGACAAAGCCAAAAACATGAACACAAAGAAATAATGCTTGGTCTCCTACCACAATCTACTTCAAGCAATAATGCACCAAATGCGTAGACATCTGAGCTTGTTGTTGCTTTTCCTGATCTGAGCAGCTCCGGTGCCATACAACCAAGTGTGTCAGCGACATTGTCGTTTTGGGATTGCTTCCACGATCATACAATCTTGCAATCCCGAAATCACCTAGCTAACCTTGCATTCATTTCACTATCTAATAGAGCATTACTAGCCTTGATGTCTCTGTGAACCACAACTTGTTCCCAATCTTCATGTAAACACACTAGTGCACAAGCTGTGCCTCTGATGATTTGAAATATTTGGTTCCAATCTAGACTTGATTCTAAGGTTGAATTTGATTTGCAAAATATGAACTTGTCTAGACTTCCATTAGGCATGTAATCGTACGCCAACAATAGCCCAAGAGTTGCGCCAAGTTCCAGTGCCGAAGGTGACCAATGCTAATGATCTCCGAAATGAATTCTGGTGCTCATTGTTTTGGATTATGAGAAATTAGCCTTTCAGTTGTTGTTTCCCTTGGTGACGTTCCGACAGGATTAAGTTTTCAACACTTGGTGACTACATGGGGTTGCAAATCTTGGTGAGTCAAGAGCCAGTAACGTTTGTTAACCCAATGTGGATTTACTCAGAGATGGACCACGAGTGATGAGAACGTACATCTCACAAAATGTGCTGACTCAAGGAATTTTTTATCTCTCCATAGTGGCTCTTAAAAAGATATTCTTCCTGTATCTTCCAATGTGTTACCATCACTTTTTCAGATAAGAATATTTTCAGGCACTAATAGTAACATTTTTTGCAGAATAAAAGATGGTAGTGCTTACGATACTTTCGGTATTCATTTGTAAGTGAAAATATTTTAATTATGTGATTAACGTGTAATTTTTCTAGTGGATGGATTGATCATGCGAAGGGCTAAAGTGCGCCTGCCAACCTGTATCCAACTATTCAGGGAAACTTTCATAATTTCCATCTCTACTTTGTATCCTGTAGTGGTTGGCTTTGCATTAAAGGTTAAAGGTTGTTTATTTCTTGGCACATGTGACTCTGTATCCACATAAGGAGGATAATGACTACCATTGTATTAATTAAATTACATTTGTACCCTTTTCATGTCCTTTGAGAGTTGCATCTTAACTATTTAAAGAAACTTTCATAATTTCCATCTGTACATGGTGGTTGGCTTTGCATTAAAGGTTGTTTATTTCTTGGCACATGTGAGGTAGGTCCTACTAGCACATGGCAAAACTTGTTGAAGTGATTTTTTTTTGGTAAAGTTGACAATGACTACCATTACCTTAGTTAAATCATACTTATACCCTTTACATGTCCTTTGAGAGTGGCATCTTAAATTTGGAAATTACAGTGAACTTGTTTTAATCACCATCAGATTTTCTTAATTACTCTTTGTTCCATTTGGATAAATACATGAGACAGGTTTCTAAGAGCACAACGCAGTTCTTCTTATTTGAACAACCATGTATATGTGCATTTCTGTTTTCTCAGTGGTCACGCAGCTTGTGTGAAAAACTTCTCCGACTATTTTCTCATTGCCAGAAAATTAGCATGATTTCTACCTACTTATCTCATGGCTAGGCAATTTATGTGACAAAGCATCATTTCTACCTATTTATCTTGTCGCCCCTCTACCATTTCTTGCCGCCCCTTTACCAAGCTTGTTATTTAACGTTATTCCCTTATTTGATCGTTTATTGTTGTATTGTTGTATTTTTTTATTTTTGCCCATTCTTATCTCAAATCCTAACTCCACTAGGACTAGATTACCGCATGCGGTGGGGGGCCGACCCAGCCAATGAAAACCCGGTCAAAAACCAGTAGTTTACATCACCGCAAGTATAAATACACCTTTGAAAATGAAGAAAAACAAAGCTAGAGAAAACTCCAATGCTAAAATGTTTGATTTGAAACTTGTTGCAATCGCTCTTCTTCTTGGCGTCTCTTTGGAAGCCCATGACATTCACCGATTTTTACTATTCTTTCGAAAGTAAACATAGGGTAGAATGTAAGGTCTCTTAATTTTCTAGTCCTTGATAATGCCACAAATGTTAATCCGAGACTCTCTTTCGATCCTATATCAACCACTGCTTGGTCAAGTGTCAGTCCCTGACTTTTATGAACCGTGATGGCCCAACACAAAATAAGTGGTAATTGAATACGTTGACATGTTACCCCAGAAGCAGAAATCCAACTCGTTGTTTGGGGAGTTATTGGAAGCACATTTGATCCTGGATACAATTTTGGACCGATATACTTATCGAAATCCACCATAACAGCAATGGGCAAATCTGTAGGCGGTTTCTCCCCATCTTTAAATAAAATATCCACAACGATTCCTGTTGATCCGTTGACCAAACCATGTTGTGTGGATATCTTTTTGCGCAACATCACCCTCGATCCTTTTGACAATAACAAAACCTCTTCTAACCCTTTAGCCTCATCAGAATTTGCATTTTTCGCTGTTTCACAATTGTTCTTAGATACGATTCGTGCAATGGGGTTCCCAAGCTCTTTAAGGCATTCATGGTTATAGCTAGTCGTATGAAGGACTTAGTGGGAAATAGGCGAAGAGCATGCTTGAAGTTGTTTTTCTCTTCAATCTGTCGGATAGAGTAATCTCTAGTGTTAAACAATTGCCAATCTTGAAGAGTAGACTTGCCATCACTTAGCCGAGTAAGGCATCTCTAAAATGAGATTCTTCATTCCCTGGACTGTCGAAATACTTCTCCAAGACGAACACAATGTTCAAACACGAGTAAGAGAGAGAGCCGTGTAGTTGCATTCGGTCTAGCCCACCTTCAGCATACAACGGCGTATCAAACACAAGTGGAAGTTGTCTTGGGTCACCTACGAGCACAATGGAGATATTTCCGAAAGGCTCACTGCACGCAAATATATCTCTACATCTAGGATCAATATTTGCAAGCATATTTCGAAATCATGTCAGTATTCATCAATGACTATCAATTTTGTGTCTTTGAAATCCTCTTGCATATGACCACATCGTTCTGTCTCCAACATCTTGTATGAATGGTTCCTATCAAATTTGTTAAGATTTTGTAGAAACATGTAAATGATAATTCTTAATAATAAATGTTATACAATGGCAATTGTTTTGTAATATTTACCCATTCTTGAGACAACAAAGTCAAAATATATGATTCCTCTACAGGCTATAACAAATTGTTCTTGTCATTAACCTATTTACTTAGCAATTATAATGTTAGGTAATCTAAGATTCCTACGGTCTAAATATCAACTAATATTACTTCAATGTAGGTCTAAAAGTGGTCTACGGTGTGAAGCGTGTCGTAAACTTCAGCAATTCTAATGAAATTACTCACATTAGTACATGACACAATCAACATTATTATAGTGTAGTAGCAAGAGAATACGGTTATGTTAAGAAATTTAGAGTTTTAAGTGTACCTGTTATGGAGAGCTCATGGTGAATGGTTGCACCTCCAATGTTGAATGCGGCTACACCGGTGGGTGCCATAATCCTAACAGCTTTATAATTTTTGAAAAATTCTCTAGTTGAACGAACAATAGCATTGATGAGGGTGGATTTTCCTGTCCCTGCTCCTCCACATATGATCAAACGTATGGTTGAACGCTCTCTCATAGAGTTCATAACCAAATCAAGTGCTGTCCGTTGCTGACTAGACAAAACAATAAGAGAACTATTTGGGCTAGTATTTGAATGCTCCTCTTGCATTGTTTGTCCTAATGTGTGGGTGAATCTTCTTTCATCTTCTATGTAAGGATATTGTCCCAATCCTTCTGACCAATTATTCATGGTGTCAACAGTTCTTGACCCGAGTTCAGTATCGGAAGATGGCCCAAAATTGGGTGCCATTGCTGCTGCTATCATCCAGTCCTCAGGTTGTTCAACTTCAAGATCACTTTCATCTTCAAATTCGTCGTCAAACGCGCCAAGATCTGTAGGTTGGTTCTCAGTGGCGCGACTAAGTTCAGCGTACCATTCTGACCACGTATGAAAATTTCCTTTCGCTCCATCCACACTTGTGTAACAACTATGCAACAACAAGACTTGCTATCTACAAAAAGATTCCCATTGATCCGTGTTTGGCATTATCTTCCCAACTAATTCTGTGCAATATCCCGACAAATGACCTCAACATTGTATTTGCACCATCTCCTACGAGCATAATAATACTTCTTTGCCATTTCAATTAACGAAGTGTTTTGAAACTCATCTCGGTCTTTGCAAATATCTCGCCAAAGAAGCTTGGGTTGGTTCTCTGGTTCTCTTGATCATCACCATCTCGACTCCGTCTCAAATTGCGATGAAAATAAGTGAGTCTCACTCAGATTCAAAACGACAATTTTTCTTGATGATTCCGTCAAATGCCAACCCATCAACAAATGACAAACTTCTTGTCTGATATGTCTCGCCTCGATGCATTTTTAATAAGCAATCGCTTTATTGCGTACTGTTGAGTCACGACATGGTCTTCGTGGATCATCAATGATTCCACGCAAAGTATCCATAAAATTCCTCGATGCTGGTTCAGATTTTGCTGCGTATTTTGCAATGTAATGAGTAACAGATTCTGTAGTTGTAACAGCTGACCAGTCGATGTTTGCTCGCCATGCTTGCAAAATTGTACGATGGTGAGAATTTACAAGTGGGTCGTTTCTTCGTCCAACGAATCTGTACATATTGCTATTGGGTGGTTCTTCAACAAGCTTAGATTCATCTGATATGTCCATGGGAAACTTAAATCGACAAACCACTTGCCTAGTTGTTTTGCTTTTCCTCAAACAGTAGCTTCCACACTTAGAATGTCGCATCACAAAATTAACCAACGAGGCATAATCACTCGCATCATCTTCTACATTTGATTCCAATGGAATTTTCTTTGCACATGGATGGTCTTGCATGTCGACAGAGAAAGTTGGATCTGGGTTCATAGTACATACCATGTTATCAAGCACATGGATGGTCTTGCTTACGATACTTTCGGTATTCATTTGTAAGTGAAAATATTTTAATTATGTGATTAACGTGTAATTTTTCTAGTGGATGGATTGATCATGCGAAGGGCTAAGTGCGCTTTGCCAACCTGTATCCAACTATTCAGGGAAACTTTCATAATTTCCATCTCTACTTTGTATCCTGTAGTGGTTGGCTTTGCATTAAAGGTTAAAGGTTGTTTATTTCTTGGCACATGTGACTCTGTATCCACGTAAGGAGGATAATGACTACCATTGTATTAATTAAATTACATTTGTACCCTTTTCATGTCCTTTGAGAGTTGTATCTTAACTATTTAAAGAAACTTTCATAATTTCCATGGTGGTTGGCTTTGCATTAAAGGTTGTTTATTTCTTGGCACATGTGAGGTAGGTCCTACTAGCACATGGCAAAACTTGTTGAAGTGATTTTTCTTTGGTAAAGTTGACAATGACTACCATTACCTTAGTTAAATTATACTTATACCCTTTACATGTCCTTTGAGAGTGGCATCTTAAATTTGGAAATTACAGTGAACCTGTTTTAATCACCATCAGATTTTCTTAATTACTCTTTGTTCCATTTGGATAAATACATGAGACAGGTTTCTAAGAGCACAACGCAGTTTTTCTTATTTGAACAACCATGTATATGTGCATTTCTGTTTTCTCAGTGGTCACGCAGCTTGTGTGAAAAACTTCTCCGATTATTTTCTCATTGCCAGAAAATTAGCATGATTTCTACCTACTTATCTCATGGCTAGGCAATTTATGTGACAAAGCATCATTTCTACCTATTTATCTTGTCGCCCCTCTACCATTTCTTGCCGACCCTTTACCAAGCTTGTTATTTAACGTTATTCCCTTATTTGATCGTTTATTGTTGTATTTTTTATTTTTTTATTTTTGCCCATTCTTATCTCAAATCCTAACTCCACTAGGATTAGGATCACCATTGTTATTGTCATAAGGTCATATATTATGTATCTGAGAACTCAGAGCAACCGCAGCAGCGACCATAACCAAACAAAGAAAGAGCAAAAAAAAAAATTAAAATTTGGGTTTAGTCCGTGTTAGAATGCAGTGGAGGAGACTAAAATTTGGTCGAGCGCAACTTTGAGTTACGCCCCAATCGAGCGCAACTCAAAATCTCGTCCCATTTCTTTTTTTTTTTTTTTTTTTTTTTTTATTGTTGGGCGCAACTTTGAGTTGCGCCCAATTTACTTTATTTTTGATTATTGTTGGGCGCAACTCAAAGTTGCGCCCATTTTTTTTTTTTTTTAATTTATTGTTGGGCGCAACTCAAAGTTGCGCCCATTTTTTTTTTTTTTTAATTGTTGGGGCGCAACTTTGAGTTACGCCCCATCAGCGCAACTCAATTTACGCCCACTAAAGACCAGGACTAAAGACTAAATATGGTCTGGGTTTTGGTTATAAGTCGTCTTTGGTCTTTACTCCGTCTCCACTGCGCCTGTTTTTTATCAAAAAATTTGGTTATACTCCACGACTGTGGATGCTCTCAAACGATCTAAAATTTACTATGTGACCAAAAGTGACCACGGGTGAAATGTTGTGTGTATCGTCTGTGGGGGTTAAAAAAAAAGGGCAAGGGTTAAAATGGGTATCCTGGCGGGAGATGTTTCAATGAGTTTTCTTTGTTCAACGAATTCATTACTTTTTCGCATTTCCCAAAACATAAACTTGAAAGCCAAATACAAGTGAGGAGTAGAGGGAAGATATTTCTCCATTAATGGAATTTGGGTTCCAAGGATAAACTAGGGCTAGGGTTTCACATTTCACCTATAAAGTTCCAATCTTTGGAACAAATTAGACACACAAACACACTGAGAGAGTTCATAAAGGTCCAATCTTGGAACAAATTGGAGGCGCAAAATAAAATTTCAATCTTTGGAACCAATTAGAGAAATTGAGACAATCAGAGACCAGAAATCGATGTCTGAAGAAATGGGTTCTTCTCAAAAGAGGAAATTAGATGAGATTTACTCAACAGAAGAAGAAGATTCAGATATCAGTGAAACCGAGATGGAGGATTATGGAGGAAAGGTATATCAAAAGCTTAAAAATGGTAAGTTTACTGTTAAATTATCTGATCTTAGGTTTAGATGCCCTTTCTGCTTAGGTAAAAGGAAGCAGGATTATGAATATAAACATCTAGTTCCACATGCTAAGGGTGCTGGTAAAAAAGGATCTTCACTTAAGAAATTTAGAGAAAAGGCTAAACATTTGGCTCTAGCTAGGTATTTGGAGAAGGATTGTGCACCAGTTAAGGAGGAGCCTATGGAGGAGGAGGTAGAAGAGGGGAAAATTGTGGTGGATGTTGTTGGTTCATCTACTGTTGTGGTGGAGGAGGAGAAATTTGTGTATCCATGGAAAGGGGTTGTTGTGAATACTGAGAGAGAGTTTAAAGGTGGGAGATATATCGCGCCGAGTGGAAACCGGATTAAAGAGCAATTGGTTAAGTTTAATCCTGTCAGGGTTCATAGTTTGTGGGGTGCTCAGGGGAGTACTGGTAAGGCAATTGTGGAGTTTACGAGTGATTGGTCTGGTTTCCGCAGTGCTATGTCTTTCGAGAATGAATTTAATAGCACTGGACATGGGAAAGCACATTTTGGTTTGGATAGATGTGGGGTTGGAGGTATGTATGGATGGGTTGCGAGAGAAGATGATTATAAATCGGATGGTGTTGTTGGGAATTTCTTGTCTAGGAATGGTGATTTGAAGACAATTAAGGATATTGAAGATGAAGATTTGAGGAAGAACAAACAACTGGTAACAAATTTGGTGCATTTGGTCGATGAGAAGAATAAGAATTTGGAACAAGTCCAGCTTCAATACAATGAGACCAGTTACTCGATAAAGAACTTGGCGTCTCAACATGATAAGCTAAATAAAAAATACAATGAAGGTATGCAATTCGTTATCCTTTTAATGTTGTTTGATAAGATGCTAGTTTCAATTACATTAGCCCTTTGCCTAGAGAACCTGGAGTTTTGTTGTTTACTTGATCACTGTGTAATTTCATAACTTGGTGGAACTTAGAATGTGATTTGGTGAATGAGATTGATCAGATTATATGAACAAGGCGTGGCTTTAGAATATTTTTGGGAGTTGGATCATATGGGGTGTGGCCTGTGGGGACTTAAGGAAGAGTGTATTTACTAGCAGATATATAGAAAATTCTACTACATTTAAACAGATATATACAAAAATTCTACCTGAATTCGTCTATTCACTAGCAGTGGGGCAGATCAAATCAGCGGGTAGGCACTATTGCGACCTAAAAGTCCTTGTAAAGTATGTTCGTACATAATAAAGTAGACAAATACATACTCCTACAATTCTTTTGCCTTTGGATTGTGACCTTAAATGATTGTAAAGATTTGAAGAACTGAGTTAAAAATCAACTAGTCCTAGTCTCAACATTAGGTCTCTGAATTACATTTCCAATAACATTAACAGATTACAGAACCAAATGGTCTTTTTCCAATGTACTCATCAGTCCATGAAAAACGCGTTTCTAGTCGAGTGTTGAGGGGGGGGAAAACATGCACATAATGTAGCTTTTTGATTGTATTCCTGGGTTCGTTCGAGATTGTTTCTTATAAGATGTTAATCTGATTTTTAAGAAATCGAAGTACAAACTCATAAGTTTTAAGTGATAACTAAGTATTTTATGAATTACAGAAATAAGGTTGGTTGTCGTGGTTACTGATTCAATGCTCTTTTGTATTTATTCAGAGACATTAAAGATGCAACAAGATCAGAAGGATCGTTTGGAGAAGATGTCAAATGAGCATGAGGAACTCAAATCGAAAATGGAATCTCAAAAGGAAGAGCTCAAGTTGCAGAGAGAAGAGCTGGAGAAATTTAAGGCACAAAGCGAAAGTGATAGAGAGAAACTTATTGAAGAGAAACGAAAGGTAACGTCTCCTTATTAGTGTAATGGTAAAACCTCTACTAGCATAACTAGAAACAAGAAACAAGTACCTAAATGAAATCTCCAGTTGGCATGAAAGGGATAAATTCCATAGTATAAACTAGTTGTTACGATTACTTACGTAAGTTACATAAATTGAATACAGAAAAATCCCAATTGATAACATTCTCCATCACTAATTTGTATTTTACATGCCGAGCAACACTGTGCAAGGACTGTAATTGTAATGAATATGGATATAGCTTCTTTGCGTAACACATTGATGAAGTTGTTTGACTATATTCTTGCTTATGTCTTCAGAATGCGATGAAAAACAGTAAACTCGAAATGGCAGAACTGGAGCAAAGTAAATCAGACAATAATATACTGAGGATTGCCGAAGAACAAAAGGTATATGCTGTCGTTATCGTTAATTTCAGGTATTGATAACATGTTCAGTGAAGATAATCATGTTAGTGATCATATCTGTGTGGATTTTGGTCTCAGAGAGTGAAGGAAGCTCGTCTTAGAGAAAGAATTGAAGAGGAGAAGAAATTGGATGCCAAAGATAAACTGGAATTAGAGGTTGAACTGTTGACAGGGAGATTGAAAACCTTGACTCACATGGCAGGTGATGACGCAGATTTAGAGTTGGCGAAGAAGGTTGAGGATTTGACCATAGATTTGAAAGACAAGAAAGAAGAACTAGAAGACCTTGAGGCCATGAACCAGACTCTTATAGTCAAGGAACGGCAAAGCAACGATGAGCTGCAGGAAGCTCGAAAAGAACTGATCAATGTGAGTGTCTCTCTTCTGTTCTGTTTTCCTTAACAGGCAACCTGTAGTCACTTTGCACATTTTTCACTGTTCTACTCTTGTTAACAAGCAAATTTCTTACCATGTATAAATGGTAGATCGCCGTAAAACAGCAAGCCTTAGATAAAATTGCAACCACATTTCCTTGCTGCTGAATGTCATAGATGTTTTAGATTGGAATTGCAGCCTACATTCTGTCTCCTAACAGAACAACTATTCCATGATTCTAGGTACTTAAAGAATCAAGCGATCGTGCTGTCATCCGAGTTAAAAGAATGGGGGAACTTAATCCTAAACCTTTCCAAGATGCGTGCAAGAGGAAGTATCATAGAGATGAAGCAGACGTCAAGGCTTCTTTACTTTGCACTTATTGGCAAGATGAGATTAAAGATTCCAATTGGTTTCCTTTTGTAAATGTCCAGGTTGGGGAAAATAAATACAAGGTACTCTCTCTCACTGAAACTTTTTCTACAGCATGTTGCGTTTGGAACTTTTAACCAGGCTTCATATTCTCAAGAGTTGCGTGTAAATTCATATTTAGTGCATAGATACGGGAAAATATTCATATATTGCTTGTTTCTTAAATGGCATCCCTTAATCACTGAACTGAACTGAACTAATGTAGACGGAAATAAATGAGAAGGATGAGAAGCTGAGTCGTCTAAGGAATGAAATGGGTGACGAGGTATTCAAAGCTGTATCAAATGCGCTGTTGGAGTTGAATGAATACAATGGGAGTGGGAGGTACATAGTCCCAGAGTTGTGGAACTTCAAAGACGGGAGAAGGGCCACACTCAAGGAAGGAATCCAGAGATTAACCAAATCAAAGAAAAGAAGTGAACCACAAGAATAGATTTGCATTGAGATAGTACCAAGAATTCTCTTTTTTTCGCCTTTGGTTGGTTTCTTCTGAATTTATGTCTAGTTTAGTTACTATCATTCTCTTTTTCAAAGCATTCGGAAGAAACTGTGTTCTTGGTTAGTGGCAGTTACTTTGGACACATCCATATTCTACTTTTGTTGCATAACCTGCTTCTCTCCAGATTCGTTTTAGTTTCATTTGCTTACCAGTGGAGTTTCGCTCCTTCTGAGATAGATGTAGTAAATGAGTAACCTGGCCTATAAGGTTGAAAATTAATATAAGCTATTTTTTGCAAGACCAATAAACTCCGCTTCTAGGACTAAGACAGTCCTCCAACTAAATTGCTTTTTGTGTACTGCAATTGTTGCAGGATGCTGTGCCTTCGCTAATTTATTCCTGAATGAGCATGCTAATTTATTCCTGAATGAGCATGCCTATAACAACCTTAGCAATTATCTATTGTGACATTTTTGACGATCACCTAACAGGCATTCACATAGGGGAACTCTTCTAAAAGTCCATAATTCATCAGAATTGTGACCTGCAATTCGATTACAAAGCAGCCAGCAACTAATATGCCATATCACTAACCAATTCTCCAAGTGATGATACAGAAATACAGACACCTGAGAAACAGAGGATTAACTGCTTCTTATACAGCCAGCCTGAGAAACAGAGGATTAATGCTTCTTAAGAGCTGAAACAAGGAAATCAAGCATCTCTTATTAAATGCCATTTTGGGACTCTAAAGCATCTCTTATAAAATAAAATACATTCAATGGAAACCATCAAAGTGGATATCAACTAAATTTCCTTTGCACTAATTTGAGGAATTGTCAGAAAGCCAAATGCTTGCCAAGTAAAGAAGAATGATAGTATACTTTTACAACAGAAGAATAATGGCAAAAGAAAAGAGAAGTGCTTCCTGTCGTTTCTGTCCTTAAATATAATGTGCACAACAGAAGAATAAAAAAGTCTCAAACCAAATACTAATTAAAGTTTAAAGTTACAATCAAGTTTCATCTAATAGTTCCATTTCAAGTCGGGATGTTTTTTAGCATCAGCAGCAATACTACTACAACTATTACATCAACAACATAAATTAAAACAGAACTCATCTAAGACCAGCTATATAACCTGGTTAATTAGACACCACTTCAACCCAATCAACAATGGAAGTTGGAAGCTTTCTTAAACATCTAGATAGCTTTCTGGTACCTCTTTCTTTGGATAGACCTTAAATTTCTTTCTCCCAGCAAACTCTTCCCTAGTCAAATCAGAAAACTGGTTTAACCTTAAAGTGTAGGTGGAATCCTTTTTGTAATGCTGGTTGACATGCCGAGCCTTTCCCTTAAATATAGCAAACCTCTCCTCGAAAGCTTTTCTATCTTCCACGTCAAAATGGTGTACTTCAATAAGCGAGAGCCACTTCTTGAACAAAGCACGGAGCTTGGCCTCAGAATTGACAATATCATCGGTTACCTTTAGAGCTGTGCATGAAAGATTATTATAGGAGTAAGATGAGGAAAAGTTGCAAAGGAGAAAAACAAACATCTTCATATGCAACTTTTACCTTCACGTAGCTTTGCCTTTTCTGGACTAACAGAATATAATGTGGTGCTGCACATAAACATAACATTTACTAATGAGCAAAAAAGTAGTCAAGGTACCAATCCATCGCGCATACAATCCAGAAGGAACCACACAAACCTGAACAATCTGCTACTCTGACCCAATGGTATAACAGTCCAAGCTGTTGTACCAGTCCTTGCAGGTAGCTGCAAAGTCAAGGGGAATTAGTACACACATAATTACCATGAATAACAAGGAACAACGAACTAAAATTACCCAAAATGAAAAGAAAAAATTCATGCCTTGCTACAATTGCATCTCACAAAATCAGATAGACATAGGCAAATCTATTCCAACCAACAATGAACAAAAACTACACAAAATGATTTTATTTTCTTATTCAAAAAAAAATATCATGAATCTGAAAACAATAGAAAAAGAAAATAATGCCTTAACTACAATTGCATTGCATCCGACATAATCTATTCCATTCGAACCTCACTAACCAAAATCAAATACCTAAACATTAGACAATAAATCAAACCAGAGCAGTCAAATCTTCCCACAAGAACTTCACTAACCAAAATCAAATACCTAGAACATTTGACCTTGAATCAAACATTACACACTAAATCAAACCAGAACAGTTGCATCTGACAATATCAGTTAGGCAAATCTATTCTATTTCGAACCTCACTAACCAAAACTAAACACCTAGAACATTCGACCCTAAATCAGACCATAAAAACCCAACAATTAAACAAAATCTCCACTTTTCACTGAGACTTAGCATCTCAAAACAACAATAAACCGCATCATATAAGGTAGTAGAGAACACCAAAATATCATCGATCTCAGTCACAGTTCATATATTTATGAATCTGGAAATAAAATTTAGCGGCTATGAAAAAACTCGGCCATGCCTTCACAAAATTACAAGATTAGAAATCCCTAAATCAAACGATCGCTAAACATATATCACCAAAAGATATAAAATCAAATCATCATTTTCAAAAAAATAAAATAATAAATTAGAGGTAAAGTAAGCAAAAACTTACACATCTGGAAGCTAAATCAGCAGATTTCAGAGCAGATCGAGCTGATCTAAGAAGACTCGAATTCGCCATCAACAATAGAAGAAAGATGATTTCAGAGAGAGATTTTTGATTAGGGTTTCGGTTTTGGACCCTCTTTTTTCGCAAGGGAAGTTATTCGAGCCGCTGCGTTGGATGTTATTTTAACTCCAGTCATTGACGCATTGCCAAGTTTACCTGAGTATGCCAGCACTCCTCCGCTGCTTCTTTAAGCAGACTAACTCCTAAACTTAGAGAGCCAAAGTTAGTCGTAGATAATGCCGCAGCGAAAACAAACTTATTGTTCACGACTGTAACGCTGTTTAATTCGTAAATAAATCTAGTGCGTCTACCGTGGGTCCAAAAAGAGGATGGGGTATAAAGGGTATTTTTGGAAAAGCAAGCGAGAGATGCTTCAAGTTTCGAGTTTTCTCCACGTTGTTCAACGATATCATTTTGATGAGTCGTTACATTTTCCCAGAAAAGAAACGTGAAAGACTGAAAAGTAGAGGAGATGTTTCTCCATTAATTGCAGCACCAAGAACAACCCTTGGGTTTCACATTTTCACGTATAAAGCTTCCGTCTTGAAACCAATTTGCGACACAGAACAGACACTAGGTTCAATCTTCGGAACAAATTAGAAACATCGATTGAGACCTAAAAGTCCTTGTAAAGTATGTTCGTACGTAATAAAGTAGACAAATACATACTCCTACAATTCTTTTGGCGGTGGCTTTCGGATTGTGACCTTAAATGATTGTAAAGATTTGAAGAACTGAGTTAAAAATCAACTAGTCCTAGTCTCAACATTAGGTCTCTGAATTACATTTCCAATAACATTAACAGAATACAGAACCAAATGGTCTTGTTCCAATGTACTCATCAGTCCATGAAAAACGCGTTTCTAGTTGAGTGTTGAGGGGGGGTGAAACATGCGCTGTTAGAGTTGAATGAATACAATGGGAGTGGGAGGTACATAGTCCCAGAACTGTGGAACTTCAAAGACGGGAGAAGGGCCACACTCAAGGAAGGAATTCAGAGATTGAGCAAATCAAAGAAAAAGAAGTGAACTACACGAATAGAATTGTCTTGAGAACAATTCCAGCTTATTGGTGCCACGAATTCTCTGTTGTTGCCTTTTGTTGGTTTCTTCTGTCTAGTTTACTGTCATTTTCTTAGTGAGTCACAGTGACTTGTGGACACAGCTATATTTACTTCTGGTATTCTCTATATTAGCAGGTTGTCTTCTTTTGGAGAATGTTTTTATTTTGTTGCCTGGGTTGTTTCTTTCTCTAGTTTTCTCTACAAACTACTTTAATTCTCTTCGGCAGAATTGGCTTACAGGGGGTGCGATCAAAAAGATCCACTCAGGAAATAACTAGGAAAGGCTGCCTACAAAGGATTCGGGAGGGTTGGCATACCAAAGCCGGCTTGCTCTTTCCGAAAGGGTAGTCACGCATAATGTTAAATTTAAATTCTTAAATTTCGAGATTTGACATTTCGTGTTAGATAACAGAAGCCCATTTGCAGTGCATGGGCCTGACAATGTATAGTCTCACATTGGTCATCATTTCTACTTTTGTGCCATAACGTGTTTCTTTGCACCGTCAAATTTTTGAACCGTTTTTTTGGGGACTACTCAAAAATAGTGGGGACTACTCTCCAGTTTTTGGGGTGGATATTAGAAGTAATAATGAGTCACTCCTTATCTAAGTTTTTTTTAATATCACACATACTCTTGGTAATTAAATTAGTATAATGATTAGTGAGTTAATTATTAATTAGTGAGATTAAATTAATAAGTTGATTTTTTTCAAAAGAAGAATTATTGAGAGGGAGAGGGAGAAGATGAAGATGATAATGAAGATGAGGGTTTTGTAAGAAAAAAAAGTTAAGATTTTTTTCTTTAAAAGCCACAACAAGAGTATGATGTTTTGGGTTCTCACTTATACTTCAAATTTAGTTAATGGTGCTTGAATTGGCCAAAACATTCCTAAAAGTGAACAATTTACAAATTGATTTCGGTTTGGTTAAAAATGTTCGGCTACGACATCTAAAGAACAGGTATCCGAACTCACTTGCAAGTGTAGTTCGGCTAATATTTCTGAAAACACGGGTAATTTAGAATTCGGCTTTTTAATGGAGTTTTTCTTTCGGAGAAAAGTTCTGTTAGGAGAAGAAAATTGCGACGTAACCGAACTAGGAGTTCGTCTAGGAAAAAATTGCGACGAATCGAACTCAATATGCGAGGTTTTCGAGAAAAGTTCGGTTAGAGAAAAAATTGCAATGTAACCGAACTTTTGTGGCATAACCGAACTATTTTCGATGTAACCGAACTTTTTATACTTAAATCAACTATAAGTTCTGGCTTTGCATTTTTTTTCGACGTAACCGGATTTTTTTCTGAAAACAAAAACCTCCATTAAAGTTGAATTCGGCTAGTTCGACGAATTTTTTCTTATAATTCTTAGCCGAAGTTCTCTCTGTAACTTCCATTTTCAACTCATTATGATGATTACTTCTCGACGAATGAAAAGTAATGGGTTTGTTATGATTTTAATTTTAATTTTTTTTTGTTAATGATTTAAATTAAGCTATATACAGAGGTTGCGGTGGTGGTGATTTGAGGTGGTGCGCGGCGGTGGTGGTCGGTGGTGGTGCGCGACGGTGGTGATGGAAGGAGGTAGTTATATATATAGGTGGTGGTGATGGAATGAGGTGATTATATATATAGGTGAATGATATGTTAGCCATTTCCACATTTTAGGACACCCCTTATAATTATAGGATATACATTCCTATCACAAAGTAGTCCCCCACCATTTTTTGAGTAGTCCCCAAAAAATGCTTCAAATTTTTTGGGTACCAACTACGAACAAAAATGAGTCGTGCTATCACGCGGCTGTGCGCGTGATAGCCAAAATGAAGTCGCGGGTTACAACCGTCGGATGTTATATCATCTTAAATGTAATCTAGAGATCCGAAAATTAATATTATTCCATAATATTCGATATTTAGTTCTATCTGCCTATCCGGACACGTCTTCTGTAATTTATATTTAGTCGTTTTATAAAAAAAATATATTTATGATTCCTTCTTCTTTGTTTAATCTTCACTTTCATATGAGTAGGAGCGATAGATTTCTGGTATGAAAATAGATGCGATTTTTCACCAAATTCAATGATTAATGATTTCTTGGTTTGCTGAATTACAAAGAAAAGTACCAAGAGATCATGATCATGATCGAGAACCCCAGATACAATTATTAAACCCCTAATTCTTTATTTAATCAACCAAGAGCATTTTCTAACGAAATGAATGTTCTAGTTAAACTCAACGAACGACACAAAAGGTACTAATCAAAACAGTTTGATGAAACGAAAAAAGATAATCATTCATATCCACGAACACAGATTATAATTGAAAAATGAAATCAGGGGCATTATCAAATGTTGATAGCTCACCGCGCAAAATAGTTGCATGACAGAGATTCTGAGAATAAACGAGAGGTGGAAATTCATAACTAGACTTCATGAGAGAGACAAAAGTCTGAACCTAAAAAGCTCCTTAAGCGTGAAGAAGGTCAATTTGAAATAAGTAGGATACAATAAGGGTGTTTAAAGAATATACCATATAAATAAATTATAGAAAATCAATCCAGTATAGTATTGTAATATCTGAACAGTCAGATGAACATCTGACGGTTGTAACCCGCGACTTCATTTTGGCTGTCACGCGCACAACCGCGTGATAGCACAACTCTCAAACCTTATGCAGAGCATGATATTTCGAATTTCGTTTCAGGGATTTAGAATGACATGAAATGATAGGAGTTTCCGCCATTGGAACTTGATACTCAGCGATAAAAAAGGAAAGTGCAGCTGAAATGACCTGTCTAAAGAAACAGAAGCGAGAAGGAAGTTTGGCATTTCGTTCCATCTTTGTTTATGTAATCCATACTTTCTTGCCTTCTTTGCCAGCAGGGAAGGAGCCAGAAATTTTATACAGGGAGGGCTAATAGACAAAAAAATTTATTTAGGGGGACTTATTAATAGATTTTTCTTTTAATATGTAAGAATTTTGAAGGATCACTAATGAATTAAGCAAAAACAGGGGGCGGGGGCCACCCCTGAGCTCTACATAGCTCCGTCCCTATTTTCCAGAACATCTGCTATCTCATACCTACTTCTATGATCAAAAGTTAATTTCGTCCCCCTCGTACTTTTATTCTCGAACGATCTCAAAATTTGAACCTATTTTTTTCAAAGAACTTAAGCGTAAGGTAACTGATTTAAAGATAGAATTTTGGGGATATATTCCTCAACAAAGGTCTATGTTACTAACAAAAATGAGCACATTCCGAGACGTATAACACAACCATCAATTACTTTGAAAATCAGCCGTCGAAAATTAACGAATTTTCAACCGTTAAAATTAAGATTAGTAGATAGTGATGTTTAACATTTCAGAATGCAGTCATCTTTGGGTTTTTTTTTTTTTTTTTTTTTTTGATACTAATAAAAAATTGATTAATTAAGAACTCTAGTGAATACATAGTCTTCCTCCACCCATTTAATAATGTCAGGAGGGTAATTATCAAATTGATAGAAAGAGGTTGCTTCAATTCTAGCTTTTTTGGCTAGATTGCGAGCAATACAATTACTAGACCTATGAATTAACTTACAGAACCATAGTTTATTGACTTAAAAAAAAAATTAACTGAAAGAATTAAATTTTGATTGAACTAGTGTGCATGCAAATCATCACTATGAAGTGATTTCATTACAGTTTCGCATTCCATTTCAAAAACAGTTTGCATAAATCCTAGAGACTCCATCCATTCCACAACGACCCATGAAGCTTTACATTCAAATTGTTCAGTTTCAAATTCAGCATCCACATTATCCTCCATTGTCATACCCTTGACACCTAGGCATTTTCCTGTAAAATCACGGATAATTAGTCCAATTGAACATTTGGCTGTTTCAGAAATAAAAGATGCATCCATATTGGTTCTCAGGTAATCCTTATCATGGGAATCCATTCTTTCAACTGCAAAATAGGACTATGGTTAGTTCTGAGAGAAGCAATAGAGATATCACATTGGTTAACTAAACTCTGAATTCTTATAATAGTAGCATGTGGATTTGGTTTACTACTCTGAAATACCAGATTGCACCTGTCTTTCTAAATGTACCAGATTGTACACATGAGTATGCAAATGTAACTTTCTGACATAGTAACATGATTATTCTGATTCAGATTATTATTATGAAACCAACTTACAATCCAATCAAGTAAGGAATTAATTATTCTCTCAATTCATTAACGTTGAAAACTTCTAGAGCACCTACTCAACCTCGACCACGTCCACGACTGGTTTGTACTCTTGGTGGCATATAATCAACCCTACAATCGAATTTGCTCTGATACCAACTGATGCAGATCATAAGACTTCAAAGATTGGTATTTATCGCAACAGAATAAAATTAAGAAGTAATCGATGAAATTTGGTAGACATTGATAGAAATTAGTTGATCTTCACGGAGATATCCTAAAATCTACGGGTTTATCTAGACCTCGTTTGATAACCAACAAATATCAACTTTTGATATGGTTTATCTAGACCTCGCAATTCGCTAAGAATACGACTATAGATATGAGATTAACATTCAGACCTCGGGTAAGCCCAACTATGAATAAAAACCAAATCAATAAACTTAACAAGTTTAAAGAACGTAAAATTATTTAATTTATAGAAAAAAGTCCCCCAATTTTCGTTTTTGGAGCTCCTAATATAGATAACTCCCCTTAAACAAACCCTAAACATAACATAAATATCAAAAAATGGTTTTTCAAGGTATCTATTACCTTTAGGAAACTTTCCAACTTATTAAAACCTCTAGACTATTTTAAAACTACCCTAATTAATAAATCCAAATTTTAATTATTTATCTACTAAAATTATTATTAATTATAATAAAAATAGTAATAGGAAAACAATAGGTTTTGTTTCAATAAATCTCCGTCCATCAAATACTCACAAGAATTAAATATGTATAACTAAAAGGCATCAAACATGCATTATGAATTTGTGTAAATTGTCAGATGATACTCATAAGATTTAAACAAGTATAATTAAAAGACGTAGTATTTTGATACGTTCATTTCGAGGAGATTATGCCTCGTAGTACAAAATATCAGTTTTTAACATTAGAATAATTGTCTATCAATGGTATGATCAAAAATCCACTCAAAAATTCAGAATCAGAAAAGATAACAGATAAGGAAATTTTAAATTTTGGCATTCGACATTTCGTGTAAGATAAGAGAAGCTCATTTGCAATATATAGGCTTGACACAGGAGGCATCTCCCAACTGAATAGTCTAGGGATGAGCATGGTCCGGATTGGACCAGTTTTAGCATCATCTGCATATTTCCAATACATGACATATTTCAAGTGTGACATCTGTGAATATATCTAATATATTTTCATCCCTTGGATGTACGGATAGAAGGATTGATTGCAAATTACAGTATAAAACAAGTAACAAGGACATCAACCCCAAAAATGGTCCTAAAAGATTGATGTAAGTAAATACTTCCTCCGTCCAATTATTAGATGACATAGTTCAAGTTTTCACAATTCTTAGGGCAAGAAACAGAAAATAGTATTTTTAAATATTTTTTACAAGTATACCTTATAATAATAACTAGTAAAATTTAGAAATGATTTATCTCAAAATATACCACGGATTTTCGCAAACTTTATACCATTGAAAAACATTTTAAAACACCTAAATAACGAATATCAACATGCTTATCAAATATACATATTTCATATATTAATTAAAAGGGTAATTTTAGAAATATTTCTTTATTTAATAAAATAGATCATCTATTATGGGACAAAATCTAAAAATAAATAGGTCATCTAATAACGGGATGGATGGAGTACTAAATATATAAGATGAAGAAAAAGTGATCAAAAATGTAAACATCATACTCGTAGTTTACGAAAATTCCGAATATCGTATTACTTTAATGAGGGAGGATCCATGGACACTCTTAGATGGACAAGTTCGGACAAGATTTGCGCCATTTTCTCCGAAAAACTCAAACGACAATAAATTTAAGTCTAAAATTTTATTGATATGTTCCTATTATAAAACTTTACATTCCTACCAAAAATGAGTGCAATTCGAGATAACAAACCTGACCATCTACCTATCTTAAGTTCAACCGTTAATTTTGAATGACTGATATTCAAAGGGGTAGATGGTGGTTTTATACATCTCGAATTGTGCTCATTTTTTGTAGGAATGTAGAGTCTTATTAGGAGAATATATCATCAAAATATTAGACTTAAATTCATTATCGTTTGGGTTTTGCGGAGAAAATGACGCAAATCTTGTCTGACCTTGTCCATCTAAGAGTGTGCATGGATCCTCCCTCTACTTTAATATAACGGGTAGAAGTGTCCAACTGATTTATAAGAAACTACCAACATGGACCCAATTTAAATTGACTCGTGTCCAAACCATTAATGTACAGGTTGGACAACCTGCCCAGTGATTATTTCTTGTTTAAGTCTCACATTGGTCATTTATATAGACAGAGAGGGTGTGGGCCATCTATCTAGCAAAAATAGCCAACCTCAATAGCAAAAATAGCAGTGGGGAGGGCAAGGTTTAAAATTGGTATTTTCATAAAGCGGGTGGGAGATGTTTCATTGAACTGTTCAACGAATTTCATTCGAGTCTTTTCATTTCCGGAAAAAGAAACTTGAACGACTAGTGACCAGTGAGGAGTAGATGGGATGTTTCTCTACTAATAGAAACATTAGAGTTCCAAGAAGAAAATTCATCATCTTCTTCCTCCTTTGTTCAAATCTAGTCATTTTGGGCTAGATCTGAGCAAAGATTGTTTGGTTTTAGGAGTTATTTTGAATAAATTTATTCGTTATTAGAGAGATTTTTTTGTTCGCTATTAGGGCAATTATTCTCTTCGCTATTAGGGCGATTTTATCTGCATTTTTGATGTGTTTCATTCTAAAGATTTGTTCGTGATTTGGGTTGTTGGATACAAGTACATCGGAGATTTGGCGGAGGCAAGATCAAGTTATTCTTCAACAGAATAGTAAATCTAGGGTTTCTGGGCTTCTTGCTACGCATGAGTTTTGGGGAAAATCACTCCTCTCTTATAGGAATATCTCTTTTCAAGAAGAAAATCAATCAAAATGGTCGAACTATGATTTCGGATACCATTCCTTCTCCAATCTCTACATACAAGATTTGGGTGCTACCGTTGTGGATCGCTCTTTCTCTTCGCGATTTATTTTCGTTTTGCATCTATCATTGTATTTGTTTCATGCTTATGTTTTACTTGTTATTTCTTAAAAACCATCATGTAAACGTTTCTTATTAGGAATGAAATATTAATGGTTTGATTAAAAAAATAAATAAATAAGAGTTCCAAGAAAAGACCTAGTGTTTCACATTGACCCATAAAAAATTTACTCATTAGCTGAATAACATTCAGATATAAGTGAATCTGAGATGGATGACTATGAAGAAAGTATATCAAAAACTTAAAAATGGTTAGTTTACTGTTAAATTATCTGATGTTAAGTTTAGATGTCCTTTCTTCTTAGGTAAAAGAAAACAATATTATGAATATAAACATCTAGTTTAACATGCTAAGGGTGATGCTGCATGCTGGTAAAAAAAGGATCTTCACATAAGAAATTTCGAGAAAAATCTTTAGCTATGTATTTGGAGAATGATTTCGCACAAGTTGGGGAGGTTTCTATGTGGGAGGGACAAACTGTGGATGTTGGTCCATCAACTTCCGTTGGGGCGAAGAAATTTGTATACCCATGGAAAGATGTTCTTGTGAATCTTGAGAGAGATTTCAAAGATGAGATATATGTTGCGCCGAGTGTGACTCGGATTAATGAGCAATAGGAAAAATATGGGTTTAATCCTATCAAGGTTCATAGTTTATGGGATCCTGATCATGAGAATACCGGTTAGGAAATTGTGGAATTCACGAGCGATTGGTCCGGTTTATATGATGATATGTCTTTCTGAGACTGTTTTTAATATCTTTGGGCATGGGAAAAGACATTTTTGTTCGGATAAATGTGGATTTGAAGGTATGTATGGATGGGTTACGATAGAGGATGATTATACTTCAAATTTTCATTTAGGAAAGAATTTGAGAAATGGTGATTTGAAAACTATTAAGGATGTTCAAGATGAATATGTAAGTAAGAACGAAATACTCGTAACAAATTTAGTTCATTTGGTCGATAGGAAAAATTAAAACTTGGGACAATTTCAACTCAAATTCAATGAGACTGAAAAGACGAGGGTACCCAAATATACCTCAATCTTAAACTTTTGATCACAACCTATACAAGACCCACTGTGTATAAATCTCTTGGAGCAACAATCACTCAAAGAATATTTCAACACAGTGTCCACTTGAAATAGGGTTAGTCCGGACTGGCCTAACATGTGAATAATTATATCAGAAAAGTGGAGAAATCCAATAAACTTTGTGTGATCGTCTATGGATGTGAATTGAGACAATACAACAACAAAGTATTCGCTTGATAAAGGTAGGGTAATAACCGAAACCAATAGGATTGATATCAAGTGCCCTGTTAACGTACAAAGTGCAATTTACTTAATTATAATAAAAAAATTACAATGCAGAAATATAAAGTAAATGGCACAACAATATTTTGTTAACGAGGAAACCGCATATGCAGAAAAACCACGGAACCTTGTCGAGAATTGAATACTCTCAAGATTAAGCCGCTATACAAAATCTAAACCAACTTTGTATAGTTGAGACCAAGCAACTAAACCTATAGTTCACCTAGTTCCGTATGTATCCATGCGCCTCCAACTTGCAATAAGTCACGCACTGAACAATTCCTTTGGTTCGTATTCCAAACGAAGAAGGAACAACAAATTTGTTCGGTAACAACTCTTTTCAAACAACGTGATATGAGTTTGACAAAACGCTCTTCCGTTTATCCCAATAAACTCTTTTGTCGGGTTTCAAGATCTATCTTTTCAACAACTACCAAGGTAATTGTTAAGACAATGCAATCAATACTTCGAATAAGAAAGAAACGTATTGATACTGATTTACTCAACTAATCAATCAAATCTATCACAAACATAAACCGATTATAGTTGGATCCCCAAAATGATCAAGTTTTGTGCACACCAAAGATTATGAACCCAAATCAGAAATCTTCTTCGTCTTCAAATCTTCTTAGATCTTCAATAAACACCCGCACACAATCAAATTGAATCTCTTGTGATCAATCACACACAGAATAGAGTTTGTTAACAATGGATTATCACAAGACGTATTTAGATCTACAAACAGTCTAAAGATCTCCCGTCGAAACTTCGATCTAGTTTGAGTGGATCTTATATCAGAAGAGAAGATTCTCAAGCATAAACAAACTAGGTTCAGTCAAAGTTCAACAACCGTTAGTCAATTAAATCAATCAAAAACTAATAATAAATTGAAATTATCTAGTTTCCTACCAACGGTACTCGTAGAGCTTCCCAATCCTAAAGAAGTCTTTAAAACGAGCGGTCGTAAGAGATTTCGCCTAATTAGGTTTCCTTCCCAAATAGACGGATCCAAGCACAACAAGGTAGGTTTTTTTGGCTCTGAGGATTAGTTTGCTCGAAATGCAAACTTAGATATTTATAGACCAAGGAAGTTTGGGCACCAAGGAATTTCCAAAACCGAAAATATTCTCAGGATATGCGATATATATTTCCAATTTTGGTTTCCAGAATTCCTGGAAATGCTTTGTCCAAATATTTACAGAAATCTCGGTAGAAAATCTTCAATTAGTATATGCACATTACCAATTTTAACTTTCTAAAGATATGCATTTTAATTGTTGGAAATTAAAAGCATATAAAACTAAAAACCTTAATTAAAAGATTCTCAATTATTTCGATCCGGGATTCTCCTTTAGCTATTAAGGAATATCTTTGAACAATAAAAGATAAGAGTTACTGCACATATTCAAAGTATGTCGACATCTTTACTTTGTAAATCGTCTTTCATATTTACAATCTTGGAACCAATTTGCCACGCTTCCAAACAAGTTTAGAATTGGTTCATCTGACTTCCAAGAACTATGTGGTTGATCAAGAACACTCAATCACCAATCATGGGTTTCACGATTCTACCAAAACAAGTTTCGGTTCTACCTCCATGTGGGTAATAGGATCGGTCACAATAGCTTTCCAAAATTTGGTTGACTAGGTACTAGGATCGGTTACCACATATTTATGATATCTAACTTATATTCGGTTACACAAGTCATAGGATCGGTTACCAATATCTAATTCTTGTTGTACCTCTTACAAGGATCGATTCCCCTTGCTTGTGATCGGTTGCACCTTTTACTAGGATCGGTTCCCCAATGTCTAGAGTTGGTCATACCAATCACAACAAATCAATCATACCATCTCAGGTGATTACTTAAGATCGCTTTCACTAATAAAAGTCATACCAATACAAAAGTCAGGCCTTGTGAATAGTTTTACCAATATACATAAACAAGTTATGAGCGGTTATACTAAACACACATATTGGTAATCCAAAGATATGTAATGAATAACAATACCAATAAGCCTAGCGATTTCCCTTTCGATTCACAAAACAAGATTATGAATTTACTTCCTTTAAACCAATGTAAAATATTGTTTCCTAGGAAAAAATGTTCACCCATACCCATACACATAATCACAATAGCATTCATACGATTATCGATGTCTTATATACAAAGTTCGAAAGATAAGCGTTATATTTCGTATGGTATTTCTTAATACTACGTCTAACTAAGTATAATAATTCACAGCTTCGTAGTTATGTTTTCAATATTCACGACTTGAAAGATACGTTAGGAATGAAATAGTTCAAGTCAAATATTACTAACCTCAAGAGGAAGGATGATGTCGTCGTTGTAGCTCATTACTTTTTCACATCTTCAAGTCTTCATGTAATACTTGTAAGTCTCATATCCTAATAACTTTCTAGTAAACCTATACGAAGTTGACTCTAGTAAATAATCAAGAGACTCTTTAAATGAGTTTTGGTTCACTAAAATATGACAACCAAACTTGACATCCCAACGCTTGGTGTGTTCAACCGAGCTATGGTCTAACAGAGACCAGCTACTCTCTCAAGAGCTTGGCACCTCAGCATGATGAGCTGAAAAAAATATATCATGAAGGTATGCAATTTGTTTATTTTTAAGGACTTCTTTGTTGTCTGATATAGATGCTAGTTTGAATTATATGAATAAAAAAAAGATTTCAATCAATATGTATTCAACTAATAAAAATTTATTTTGGTAATTTGTTACTCCAAAAGATAACACGGGAATATATCCTAAAATCAATAAATCTTAGGTATCTTGTATGCTAGAAAAATTTTAGACTGTCGACTAACACCAACTTTCACCTCTTTCGATGAAAAAAACCTTATTAAAACTTCCAATATTAAATAAAAGTTCAAACAAGTGAACAACTAAATTTTTTTTTCTGATATAAATTAAACTAATCCTTTCAATCACCAGCAGTACCCATTTTGATGTCAAATAAAGTTGGTAGCAGAAAGATTTATTTATGTCATAATTAAATGAAGAGAAAAATATTATCGGAAACATATTCCTAACGTGGCAAGAGTTTGCAAAATCAAAAATACATATCTCATGATATCTCATCTATGTATATTTATGATGTATCAATAATCATAATTATATGTATAAGCATGTGTAAAATACACATTCAAAATAAAACTTTAAATACCAAAAACGTAAGTTATCGTGTTCCACAACACCAACAATTAGTTTCTCCGTTTAAATTTATGTTTGTGTGGACTCTAAAGACGAAGTATTTTACAACATGCTTACCTTTGTTTAATTTCATTTCTTTAGGAAATCTCTCTCCATATAGATGTATCAACCAGAGATCGTTTAAATGTTCGTTGTTTTTGTTAGTTTATAGAAGGGGCCGATCGAGCAGTTCTTCCCAGATGTTGCAAATCGTAATGTCACAGATGTGTCCATATGGTGTTCCCTTCTGTGAATTTTAAATATGGAGAAGAGCGAAGCAAGAATTTTTTTTTCTAGATGCAAGTCAAGAATAATTATGTTTTCATAAAGTACTAACACTCGAAGAACCTGTATTGATACCTAAATTGCATAATAGGGGACTTGGTTTTACTACCCAAATTATTAACCACTGTAAACTGGTCTTCAAATATACAAGAGGCACAAACAAAACTAAGGTTAGTAACTCTTTGAACTTCTGATTTTTCGATTCTTTTGACTTCCCTTTTTATAATTAAAATTTTATGCTCTATATAAAATAGTTTAATAGAGCAGTTTAAAAACCAGTTCAAACAACCAACTCTTTCGATACAAACTTAAAACAATTTTCCTAGCTAGTTGTTCAATATTGGATAACAAACATAGGTTATAATGTCATCCAATTCTTCGATAATTTCCAAAAATAAGAAACCATCTTGACCCCATGAAGGTCCCTTCGACTCTTTTATCTTCAAGAAATATTGCCGTGTAGTGTCATCACGTCCCCAACCGACAGTACATACGGAATGGAAACCAGGATCAAAAATTAATTATTTGCTTTTGTCACCTCCTCTGTAAAGGCATCTTTCGTAAGCCTCATAGTTTGGAAGCAGAAACAGTTTGGAAGCCGCTCATCGATTTTTACAATGGACAAATTTGATTTACTAATATCACAGCCCTGAGAATATCCTGTATATGGATAATCTTTCGCAGTACACATGCCATGGAATTTGATGAACCTGAATACAAAATACTCGCGCCTTCCTTCGGATCCATCTATATCGACACAATCTACAACTTTCTGGATAAACAATTCAACTAAACGACCTCTTTTAATCACAAAATACTCTCCTTTGTAGCTACCGCAGCACACGCCAAACATGTGACAAAATCAAGTTGGTCCATAATTGGAGTCACAAAACCTTTAGCGTCCCAACCTATTGGCCGATGCAGAAGAGCTCTTTTCCACCCCATACTCTTGACTTCACTATCCTTTTCAATAGGAAGCAAGGCTTTCATCATCGTTCAGCGTGAGAGGTTATTTTGTCAAGGCCATTAAAGGGGAAGATCTCAGCAAGGGGGAATTTTTGGCCACATCTTTTGATCACCAACTACTAGCTTTTGGAAAGAGTGTAAACCCATTTGGCAGGCTTCTTCCTCGAATAAAATAATCAAAGATACAACGGCAAAAAACCGGTACAATTAATTAATCACAACCCACCGAAGTATCATATGAGACAATCAATAAAACAGAGAAACCAAATGTTGGTGTTGTGGAACACGATAACTTACGTTTTTGGTATTTAAGATTTTATTTTGAACGTGTATTTTACACATTCTTATACATACAACTATGATTACTAATACTCATAAAAATGCATAGATGGTATATCATGAGATATGTATTTTTGATTTTGCAAACTCTTGCCACGTTAGGAATGTGTTCCGATAATATTTTTTTCTTCATTTTAATTGTGACATAAATAAATCTTTCTGCTACCAACTTTGTTTGACATCAAAATGGGTTCTCACTGGTGATTGAAATAATATGTTATTTAATTTATAACATAACAAAAATTTAGTTATTCACTTGTTTGACAATTTATTTAATATTGGAAGTTTTAGTAAGGTTTTTTTTCACCGAAAGAGATGGAAATTGGTGTTAGTCGACGTCTAGAATTTCCACGGCATACAATATACCTAAGATTTATTGATTTTAGGGAAGATGGTGTAAGGTGGGCTTCATGTCTAGGAAAAGATACTCTCAAACCATTACAAGTTAAGTGTTATCTATATCAAATCTTCTCTCTTTCATCTCTATTCAAGAAGGGGTTACGGATACCCGAATTTGGGTTGGTAGTGATCATGTTCAATATACGGTTAAGGATGAAAGTAAAGACAATGACGATCAAGGTGAGCCATATTATCCAATCAATATTGTATGGAGTAATGAGTACCCTCACAAAATCAATATTTTTCTTTGGCTTCTCTCTCATGATTGGGTAATGACGGCGGATAAACTTTTAAGAAGAGGCATGGATGTCTCTAGTGTTTGTCGTTTTTGTGAGGAAGACGATGAATCGAGTTCGCACTTGTTCTATAGTTGTTGGAGAACCCGAAGAATATGGGATTACTTCGTGAAGGGTGCCACTTTGGATGGTCATACGACCCTAATATCATTGTCTCTATCAAGACTTGGAAGTTCAATTGGGGAGACGAAAGACTTTGCCGCAAATGGAATAACATTTCGGTTGCAATTTGGTGGTGTATATGGAAAGAACGAAATGCAAGAACCTTCGATAACAAAAAGAAAAATTTGGCAAGCCTCATTAGAGATATCAAATTCCAAGTGTTCTTTTGGGAAGAATCAAACACAAGAATGTTAGGGCTTACGACAAATATTGTGATTGATTTATGGGATTCATTGGGTTAAGGCACCCCTCTTAAGTGCTTTTTTTCAATGAAATTTCTTTTGACCGATCAAAAAAAAAAAGAGATAGAAGGATGAGAAGTTGAGTCTTCTAAGGAATACATGGGTAACGAGGTATTCAAAGCTTTGTCAAATGCGCTGTTGGAGTTGAATGAATACAATGGGAGTGGGAGGTACATAGTCCCAGAATTGTAGAACTTCAAAGACGGGAGAAGGGCCACACACTGAAGGAAGGAGATTAACCAAAGGGAAAATTAGTTAGCCCTTTATAATCACCTAGCAAGCATTATTCGCTATCAAAATAATTAAACATGCTACTATCACCCGACTAACTAACATACTATCAAACTAACTAATATGTGGCACCAACAATGGCAGAACATTATAAAGACATATCTTATAATATAGACACATGTCTACGAAGCGATAAACAAAGTTACACCTAATTAGAGGAGCCAGAACATTACCTAGGGACATAATCATAAACTTGGGATGCATATTGATGCTCCAAGGACACCTAACCGACTAACCGCTTTCAAATTAAACTCATTGCATTTGCATTGCATTTCCCAATTATCCTCTTACTCTTTAGGCGAATTCTCTTGGAGGTTTCTTTTGATACAAAGCGTAAAATGTTCTTTCAACTCCCCCAGAATGATTTTTTCAATGAGTTTCTATGTGCTCATTAACCCTTAAATACACATAATACATAATTTAATCTTTGAATTTAAAAAAAAAAAAAAAAAAAATCAGTAAATCCAATTACCCACAAATTGGTACAGACCCTCATTATTATGTTACCCGCTGGAGTAGAATTTCATGGTGATGGGATTAACTTGATTAATCAGAATTTTATTACTCTTAAAGTAAGAAGAATTGTTCTTTAAGATGTTCATAGGAATATTTCTCTACGATTATTAGAATTTTACCTTTGATAATTCCTTTCTTGGGAGATTCTTTTTCATTGAGCGGAAATTTTGTTGTTGTACGTTGAACATCTGGCGATAAATTCGAAGGGTGATTTAAAAAAAATTTGACAAAATTATAAATAAATTAACAACTCAAAAAAACACAGTTTGACTCTTTAAACAATAATACAAAACCTATTGTTTGAAGATAGTGACCAAACCTTTTCGCAACTGCAACGATGCATGAATAAAAAGATTACTAATCTTTCTTTCCCATATCTTCCATCCAAAGCCTCAATTTTTTTTTAACCTCAATTCCCTTCACTCCAGAGTCCTGACTAATAAAAATAAAAGAACATGCCCAACAAATTACAAAATATCAAGAAAGAAACATCACCGATAAATTGGCTTAATCCGACCAAGCTATGCAAGGGTATAAATTGGATGCATTGATGGTTACCTGAAACCAACATAAATAATGGTTTATCACAGTTGATTTGGGTTATTAATACATTGAATAAAATAAACAATCATCAAAATATCCATTGTTAGGGTTCAAACCTCCATTATTAGGGTTCACACCTGCATGAATAACCTCGAGTGCCATAGTTTTGAGAGAGTCGAGCAGAGCCGGTCTCGAGTATAGAAGGGCCCTGTGCGAAAAAAATTTCGCATGGCCTTTTATAAGGTTAATTTTTTTTTTTTTTTTTTTGACGTGAACGGTAACTCTATTTGTTAATGTCCACCAACAAGAACAAGAATACCCAAAAGAAACTCAAAATATATAGCCATGGACAGGTGCTTGTGGTAATGATATGATAAAGATTTAAGGTTTAGTGAAGTTTAGGGGATGAGAAAATACAATAAAACAACTAGACAACCTATTGGATCGAGGAACTTAGCTATCTCGTCCAAGTGAGTTCGAGTGCTAGCAAGTAGCAATAGGGCAAAGGCAAAGATTTTTTTCTTCTTTTTTTGATATGTTAGACTTACTGGGCTTGGAGGGGACAGAGAGTATACAGGATAGTCGATAGGACAAAAGGCCCTCGACAGAGCTGGGCATGACTCTGGAGTCGAGCATCAACCGAAAAATCAAGAATACAAAGCAATCAACACAAAATCATAATGAGAATTATACCCTATAGGGGACCTACTGAAATGCAAGGAATCGACGGAGAGAAAACAATTATTACTTCGAGCCACAGGATTGACTTTCCCGAATTACTCTCGCCCAAAATTATTACTTTGAAGCACCTGTAAAAAATTAACTTTAGCTGCTTTTCGAATGAGATAACAACATGATTATCTATGAATCGAATCTTATTAACTTAAAACACAAAGCAAAGCAACAAAGACCAACATCCATACCTGCTTTCATAACATTATTATTATTCTTTAGAAACACAAATATATCAGGTGAGGAAGAAGTGGACGTCCGTATTAAGAAACATGGTTATCCCAGGAAACCCAATATACAGACGGAAGGAAATCATATCCCTTCCTATTTGTCCCTAATCAAATTCAACACCAGTATTGTGTTCTTTTTTCAACTAATAGCTGCTTGTAAAAGGAATAAGAATACAATCAAGACATGATTGACATTAATTAATCAAAAAATATACCTATTTTACATTACCCGTTTTGAAATCCCTAATTGGCAAAACCCCTTTCTGTTAACTTTGACGTGATCCTACAGTTAAATTAGCACATGCGTTACGCGTGAGTCACTAAAAAATAATTACTCGGAAAACCTTGCCTTAAAATAGAAACTAGCCATATGTCTTGAGATTGGAAATGTAATCTTACGGTATGAATAAACATCTGGAAATGAATATGAGTGTGTTAGACGGTTACACGTGAGAAAGTGAAAATCTTTTCACACAACTTCTTCTTCGTCTTCTCCGTTCTCTCTTCCATTCCAATGTCCCTCTTCTGCAATTCTTTCTCATTCCCTAAACAAAACTAAAGCCTTCTTTGAAATTCATTAGATTTGCCATTTTTACTTTAGATCACCGCCGGTAGCAACTGTTTCTCCCCCTCTTTCATTTCAATTTGGGATTTTAGGTTTTCCAAAATATAAACCCTATAAATTTAATTAGTTAAAGAAGAACGGTACTATTATCGATTGATGCTTAATTGAGTTGTTAGGATTGTGATAGATGGGTTTGGGTTGAATTCTAATATGAAGTGGCAACAAGCAAAGATTTCAATTGGGGAAAAGCAAAGATTTTCCATCTGATTTTGGAGTTCTTTGTACATTTGTACCGTATCAAAGAAATGAAAATGGTGAAATCGTTTATGGTTTTGGGGATTAGGGTTTTGTATCAATTTAAGGATTTTATGTAAAATTTCAGTATGAATGAGTTAGTGTTTTTTTTTTTAATTTTATTAAGATGGACAGTAGATCTTTATGTTCCGAAAAAATGAATGAGAAATTTTCCCTTCTCCGATTGAATTTCTTATCCATCTGAGAATTTTGTGATTACATTTTCATTTGTAATAGAGGATACTAGTGATCGTAGTGAAGACGAATGTGGTAGTCATGGAGGCGATACAAAGTGGTGATCGTCAATAGTTTTTTTTTCCAGGGTATTTTTGGATTTTTAAGATATATCATTTATAAAAAGAAAATTTATTTATAATCATATATTATTGCACACACGTGTGTTGCACGTGCATATTTAACTGGATAGTAACGGTGAAATTAACAGAGAAAGGGTTTTTCCAATTAGGGATTTATAAATGGGGTAATGCAAAATAGATATCTTTTTTGAGGGGGAAACACAAAATCCCCCATTTTAATACCTACTCGTTTTGTGAAGAGACAGCGTCTCGTAATTTCCTGCGATGATACTTTAATTTGGACAGGCAGTGTCTCAGGAAAATTTACGATTAAATCTTGTTATCAAGTTTTAATGAGCAACCAGCCATCTAATTCGAATTAAGCGCATTCCCTTGGAAAAAGTTCTGGTCCTTATCTGATATCCTTCCTAAAATTCACATTTTCATGTGGAAAGTGATTCATAACGGGATTGCTGTGAAGTGCAACATTGGAAGATTCATCTCAAATATTGATATTTCATGTCTGTTTTGTCATCAACAGGAAGAAACTGTCTTACATTTGCTTTTTGATTGTCCAAGAGTGAGAATGGTTTTTCATTCAGTTTATCTGGATCTCCCTAATGCTACCTCAGAGTTTAATATATATCAGACTATTGGGACTTGGATGGAACATCTAACTAAACAGGGATTCAAATTTGCTATGTGTATGATTTGGAATATTTGGAAGATGCGAAACGATATAGTCTTCTCGTCATCAGCTTTTTCGGATTCATTCATCATAAGGAATGCTCAAAAGGATTATAATCTATGTATGCTTGATGCAGACCCTATTGGTAACAACAATCTGAGTTCAGGTAGAGTTAATTTTTGGGAACCCCCTCCACAAGATTATGTTAAAGTCAATGTGGATGCAAATTTATTCCAAATAATGGAGCGCCGCCGAGTCATGTTGCAAGGGACCATACCGATAAGTATTTGGGATGTGTGACAACTATTTTCGACTCTACTTCTTCTCTGCTGGCGGAATCATTAGCTTGTAGATTAGGGCTAGATTTAGCAAAAAGACATAACTCAGCAAAATCATCATTGAAGGAGACGCTACTAATGTGACTGATGCTGTTTTAGGTGATAATAGGAACATTCCTTGGAGTATATATTCTGTTATTCGACAGATTAAAGATGTTGCTAGGCATTTTGTTGATGTTAAGTTTAATTCTGTACCTAAAAGTGCAAATAGTTTGGCTCATAATTTATGCCAATATGCAATGCACAATAATGTAATTAATTGGTGGGATGAGAATTCTCCACCCTATTGTATCCTTTCAAACCTCACTGATTGAGGTATTTTAATAAATGGGCTCTTTGGAGCCCTTTCCCCCATCAAAAAAAAAAAAAAAAAAAAAAAAAAAATATTGCGACGATTAAGATGACGAATAAGATACGAGGGTGACGCGAAATCAAACAAGGTTAGATTCAGGGAAGAGAGAGCTAAGAAACAAACCATATCTATTTCTCGATAAACAATCAAAAGAAAATTAAACAAAAGAAACTGAGATTGATTCAATATGAACCCTTGCTGTGAATAAGATGAAATAATAAATAAAAAAGAGGACAGATTCTAAGTTTAGGGCTCGTACCGAGAGCCAAGAGAGAACAAACTTGATTAATCAGGGAAACAACCGATTTTTAATTATGTAAAACCATTATTGAGAATAACCCTACAATCAAATAAAAATAGGAAAAAGCAAAAACTGTAAAATTAAGCTACGTAAATCGAAATTTTTAAACCCGTACGTGGTCTAGCATAACATTGTACGATCTTAAGCCCTATGTAATGACTCCAACGGCAATCATGAATAGCCACATCCTGATGTCCGTCCCGTAATCAGAATCATGAATAACCCCAAAACAAACTGGTTTCTTATTCTACTGATTACTTCTCGTAGGTTGGGTTTGACTAAGTTTGGATGAGGTTTTAGAAGAGAGAACTCGGAAAAGGGGCGAGGTGGTGTACAGAAAAGAATTTCTTTTGTTCGTTTTTTCCCGGATTTATTACTTATCAGTTTACACAAACACCAATCGACGATCCCGGTGTACTCTCGTGGATCCACCGATCCCGACCACAGGATCTCATCTGGTCGGCCGCAACTCACCCTTATTTCCTCCCCTGCCCAGCCTTCGCAGGCAACAAGATCGTCGAATCCAACGGCACGCATGACACGGAGACAACCACCATATTTCCATAATGCGACTCCCCCTAGTTTTCTTTGTCACTGTATAGATATCCTTTTTATGTATTATCTCCCTGTAGTTTTCACTTAAGCATCAAAGAAAAAGAAGTGAACCACAAGAATAGATTTGTCTTGAGAACAATTCCAGCTTATTGGTGCCACGAATTCTCTCTTTTGTTGGTTGGTTTCTTCTGTCTAGTTTACTGTCATTTTCATTTTCAAAGCACTGGATCGAAATTGTATTCTTAGTTAGTCACAGTAACTTTGTGGACACAGCTATATTCTACTTCACACACCACTTGGGGTGAGCATGTATCCAATCCAATTCACTACGGATTTTAAATTTGGCATCCTCATCCAATCCAACTTCCAACGGATTTGCATCCAACGGATGAACGGATGAACGGATTGGGTGCGGATAATCCAATAGATTTGTGTTAGTTAAAATTTATAATGAAAAAATAAAATCAATATAGATGATTTCTTATAGAACCTACACATTTTATATATGTATATAAATATAGAAGTGTCATGGACAACACTCCATGTAAATACCTTAAAAATTCCAAAATTATCTCTATTTTTTCTAGAAACTATATAAGTCTTTAATCAAATGGATATGGATGTCTAACGGATTTTCAAGGTTACATCCAGGCCCAATCCATAATCCGTTGGATTATAAAAATCTCATCCGCATCCAACCCATAAGCGAACGGTCCGGACATCCATCCGCAAAAATACGGTTGGTCCCGGTTAAATCCGCGGATGACGGATAAAATGCTCACCCCTACAGTGACACCACAACGTTAAATTTGGACATTTCCATATTTCGTGTTGGATAACAGAAGCCCATTAGTAGTGCATGGGCCTGACAATGTATAGTATCACATTGGTCATCTACTTTTGTTGCCTGACAAATTTTTTTGGATACCAGAGTGTTCCAGGTCATTTCACGATAAACCACAAAATTTGAGTTGGAACACTTGGATTGGGACTTGGAGGAAACTGTAGGAACCACACCTGAAGGGAGTTCTGGTCTATAGATGCAAAGTGTCTGTCTGGCATTACATAATCACATTAGAATTTTGAGCATATTTTTTTTTTTTTTTTGAAAGTTAGACATCTTATAAAATTCGAGAAAGAAATTACAAACTTACATGACATATGAGTTTCCCCCAACGTAATCGAACTTGATCCTCCGCAAAGTGCAGTTGAAATGAATTTGCATGCCTATCTGAAGAAATAGAATCGAGAGAAAAGTTTGGCATTTGGTTCCATCTTTGTTTATTTAGTCTTTTTTTTTTCTTGCCTTCTTTACTAGAACATCTGATATCTCGTCACTCATTCTATGTTTAAAAGTTAATTTCATCTCTTCACACTTTGATTCTCACACTATTTCCCACTTTGGACCTAAACCTAAATGTAAGGTAACCGATTTAAATTTAAATCTAGTATTTTGGGGTTAATTATGTTCCTCAACAATGCTATACGTTCCTAACAAAAATGAGCACATTGCGAGAAGCATAACACAACCATTTACTACTTTGAAAATCAAAAAATTTTGAAATTTAATAAATTTTAAACCGTCAAAATTATAGTTAGCAGATAGTGAGGTTTGGTATTTCAAAATGCAATCATTTTTTATTTATATGTAGAGATTTGTATAAGGGGTACAATTCCCCAAATATTATCTTTCAAATTATGGCTTGGTTTTTATTGTTGGGGAATAACAATTCAAATTGATAATATATATCAAAACAACAATAATAAATAAGAGGCACTTATCTTATTTGTGTATCATCTCCAAAAGGACTTCTGTTGTCTTGAAAAAATCGATCCCTGTTAAACACCTCAAAAGAAGAAACCGGTAATGGTAGATTGAGGCACATGTTCAACATGTTGTCCTTAAGACAAGAATGCCCGGCTACACTCTGAAAAAGACGATGCTATAGCCCTACTGGACATATGCCTCCAGGATTCAACAATCTCAATAAAGTTTGAATAACACATCCAAACCTTATTCTACTAGAGCTTGGCAACGGAAAACTAATCAATTTTCTATATATAAAAATCTCTCATTTTATTTCTTTAAAGCATAGAAAAGCGAAAGAAGAAAGATATCTTCTTCTATTGTTGCAAGAGAAGGTGAAGAATACAAATCAAAAAAGAATTCTTCAATGGCAATTTAGTTTTTCATTCAATGAAAATATATACGGTAAGTTTATCCCATAAAGACTGAGAGATAAATTTGGAAGGTGTATTAATTATTTTGAAAAAAAATTTATTATTAATTTTCATTCACTAAAAAACTTTATTTTTCCAACATTTATATCAAGAAAAAAAATTAACTGCGAAAATGTGAGGTAGTGTGAGAATCAAAGTGTGACTAGGTCGTCCTCCCTCTTTCAAAATAAAAAAAAAAGATAATGCTCTTGTAATATAGAGAAAGGGGGAGAAGAAGACACAAAGTAAAGGGAGAAAGAAGAAGAGTTCTCATTAGATGTGTATAATAGACTAACATCAGAGCCTCTATTTATAGGGCTAGACACAAGGGCATCCCAGAAATAAACGGGATTTGCCCTAGATATTCTTAACTTAATTACACGTTTATAACACTCCCCCTGATGACATTGTGTCTAAGCTAATTACAAACGGACCAGGAAAACTCAAAAGAGAAAAACCTGAAATTGCATAAGCATGTAAAGACTCGAAACATTGTTGGACACATAAATGTTGCCTCGTTAAAACCTTGACAAGGAAAACCCATTGGGACAAAACCTTGACGAAGGAAAAAGAGTACAACTCGATAAAGTCCAGTGAATGCACCTTAATTTGATGATGGCGCTCCCCCTGATGAGTACTTCATTATATTGGCTTGCAAATCTTTGAGTCGAGACTTCCCAATTTCGGTGAACGAATTTCTTGAATGTAGAAGATATTTGTTCTGATGAAGTCTTCTTTTGTGTTAGTCTTCTAATAGTAGTGTACTCGAATCTTCAAGCTTCTCCAAATTCATTGAGAACTTATGTCTTGGTTTGCTATCTTCGGAGATGATTTGCATATGTAGTTGACATAGTTTCTTCAACAAGGTGCCAATATGTAGTTACAGTACCAAAGGTGAAAATTTTTTTGTGATCATACCTTATATGGATCAGAATGATATCCAAATTTATAGGAGAAGTTTACGTTGATGTGGTCTAACAAAATGATCTAGTTAATGGTGGGAATCCACCAAATAACCGAAATCGATACAATTCCCCTTGGATGACCACCATGTTGAATTAAATTGCCTCGCTAAAACCTCGCCAAAGAAACCCACTGGGAAAAAAACTTGGACAAAGGAAAAAGAGCACAAATATCAACATTTTGAAATAAAATAAAATAAAATGTCATGTTGCCTCGTTAAAACCTTGTCAGGAAAACCACATGGGATAAAACCTGAAACAAAGGAAAAAGAGTACAACTTTTGAAGATTATGGATGCTAACTCAACTATATGAGTATTAAAGAAAATGAGCATCAAAATCATAACTCTAGTCTATCTCAAAGACCAGTTTAAGCTAGCATAATTCTAACTGCAGATTTAAGAAAGAAAAGAAAATAGAATTTATGCTGCTAAAGCGTGGATTTTGGTGTTTTTAAGGACTCCTCAAGAGACCTATAATGTTGAAATGATCAACTAATTAATCCAGATTTTTGGCGTTTCACCAATTTGAAGAAAAAAATACACAAAAAGGATTGTAAAACCTGACATAGTCGAGTCAAGTGGCTGCCTGAATATAATTTGAATCCTCTAAGGATCTCAAATTCGAATATGTTCTATGATCACATACAAGTCCTTCAAGGACTACCACGTCAAATGTATCATAGAAGGAGAACAATTATTGAATCAATCCTAGGGTCTGAGAAAAAATGAAACCCTCAAATCGTTTTTACAACGAACATATTTCTCGTATAAAGACGTATTATGACTAAACCAACCTGTAATTAATATAGGCTTGGCATGTTTAAGGTGTAAGTCTTGGATCCAAAATTGCGTTAATCGAGAAATTAATCCAAGTTAATTTGGATTGTGTGCCAACCAATCACATATGTCGATATTTCTCTGCAGAGGGGTTCAAAACCACCATCATTTGTTTCAGTAGCTACTTTAAATGAATATTCGACAATAATTTTTGTTTACCACGATCCCAAACAATTCTCAAGTATATGCATATTTTGAAAAATTCAAAATTTACTGGTACCAGCGCCCATGGGCATGATAATCTCCTACTATTCAAATGAGGAGATATGAATTTTAAGAATGTGAATCGTATTATGATAGACTCTATTGGAGCTATTTGTAGCCTATATAAAATGCTACTTGCTTGCTAGATGTGATTGAGTTTGCCTTTTCAAACGGCAGAAGCTTATATAAAAGCTAGATGAGATATTTTCACGCCTAGTAGACAGCCTTTTCGATTTGATCAAAATGGGAGAGAAACGTATGTTAATGTATAGTCTCCCCCTGATTATGGCGGAAATATAATTCTCATATGCGAAATAAGTTCGCAGAGTATTATCCGATTAAATCGAGGACATATACTCATAATAAATTTTTTTGGGTTTTAACAACACCGGTTGGACTATAGATAATGACTTCAAAAGTCATAAAAAAATTGTCCCAAAAAAAAAAAAAATATATATATATATATATACTTGAAATACAAATTTAATGTGAACCATGGATTTTATTTGCTACAACCAAAAACATATAAAATATGCAAACAATCTCCAATAACTTCGTCACTTGCAGGATCGACGAGATAATTATTCACTTTAATTTTGGACACTTTCTTTATCAAAAGATCAATAGTCACTACAAGGATTAATTATATTGGCTAACAAGCCGGGTGCGCACCCTTTGATCTTTTGTGTCAAAATGTATTCCAGCTACAAGTGGTACGATCCAAATATTGGAGATTATTACAGCGAAGAAAGATAAAAATTGCTTAATATCCCTCGAGAATGTAGCAATTCTGTGTTTCCTCGGTGTTTGCAATTGAAAATGTCATAACGATATTATATCCCTTTAGGATCGACAGGGAGAAACCAAATCTAGTTGGCTTGTATGTTTCTTCTTAAGAAAGAAAAAGAAATCATATTCGTTATTGAATTTAGGTTTCCAGTAAGAAATAGAAACCACCGGTATTGATAGAAAGAACCAAACTATATTGGCATCTCATATAAGCGACAGAGAAAACCAACACCAGTTCGTTTGTACGATTCATGAAAATCATATCGACAAAGAAAGAGAAGAAGACAAAAAAAAATTGTCATGTTAGTTATCGCATAGGGAAAATCCATTTTATATTGAGGATCGTTTCTTATAGATATATAGAAACCATATAAATCACATGATCCTTGTTTAACAAACAAAGATACCAAATTTAATTGGCCGTAGGTTTTTCAACCATGCATGTGATTAGCGTAAACGTAACCAAATTGCGATAACACTAATTTTGGTTATTACAGTTTCACTAGATGAATAGAAACTGTAAACCATCATTTGATGGATTTGTTTTTTTCTTTCTCTATGTGAAAAGATTAGAGAAGAAAGGAAATCAACTTTTTTGGCAAAATTGATCACCCACGTCCCATAAATATAGATTATGTCTTTTAAGACTAATCAATGGATTTTAATTACACCCATAAGAAAAAAAATTGAGAATAACCATATCATATTCTCATAGTCGGGGTTGGATAGATATATCATATAAATAATAAACTATGACATCGATAGCAAAAAAAAAAAAAAAAAAAAAAAACAACCGTTAGTATTTAATGGGTCATGCGACATCCGTATACGGGTGCTGTCATCATCCGTCATAAGTATTAGACATGCTTTGGTCTAACCAAAGATGATCAGATAGTCCGCATAAGAAACAAAACGATAAAAAAATATGAGTATATGGAAAAGTCATGCCCGTACATCTCCAAAACAAAAATATTAAAACCAATCAATAGAAAACAACAAAGAATATATGGCTTCCACGACTTTTCAACCGGAGCTATTGCCGTTTTCTTTTTTCTTTTTCAGTTCCCGATGATCGCTTTTGATCAAATACATCGCTAAATCGGTAGAGTTACGTGCGTGATAACGTCTTGTAATATAGAGAAAGGGGGAGAAGAAGACACAAAGTAAAGGGAGAAAGAAGAAGAGTTCTCATTAGATGTGTATAATAGACTAACATCAGAGCCTCTATTTATAGGGCTAGACACAAGGGCATCCCAGAAATAAACGGGATTTGCCCTAGATATTCTTAACTTAATTACACGTTTATAACAAATGCTAAATAAAGTTAGCTACAAAATAAATAAAAGTATCTTCAAACGGGAGGAATAGATGGATTCAAAGATGGTTAGTAGCACAAAATTTGTTATCAAAGAGTAGTTGCTTTTTTCTATATGTTTTGAACCTTTTTCAACAAATCTTTTTCTCTCTTCGAAATTTTTCCCTTCTGACTTTTTTTTCTCTTTCTCAACCTCCATGGAAGAGTAATTTCTAGGTTAGATTCGGGGTTTATTATGGGCATATGAGCATGGGGTAGGGATGAATAAGGCCACAATAACATACACGGACCTTTGTGTTTGTAGTTTTAAGCTAGTTCAATCAAGTTTTGGGAGAAGATTGTTTCGCTCCTTTATTATCTTTCTTTTATTTCTTTTTTACGGAGTTCTTTCCCTTTCTCGGATCCTTTTCTTCTTAATAATTTTGGGTCTTTTCATTATGGTAGGCTTTGGGGTTTTTGTTAAATATTTTGTCCTAAAAAAGAACTTGTTAGCTTGGATTGACGAAAGAATACATTTAGTAATTGTTCTGCTTATCTTCTTACAAAATCTCTCATTTGAATGTTTTTTTTTTTCTTTTTTTTTTTTTTTTTGGTTTTTGGCTGGTTTTTATTTTCATCTTTGGTGGGCATGTGGTTTGTTACTTGGTTAATTTCTATTTTTCTCTTTTTCTCTGTGTTTGATCTTTTGATTCACGAAGCCCACCTATTTTTTCTATCAAGTGTTTCTATTTCTTTAAGTTTTCATATATATATTTTTTCTTTTTCTTCTCTCGGTTTCCTTTATGATTCGAGCCATTAACTTCCTTAATTCCTTTCATGTTTGGTTTAACTTTGAGTTTAAGCCGTCATTGTTGGTTCATTGAAAAAAAAATTGTTTGTGTATCGAAGGGCCAGATACAGAAAGGGTCGGGTACTCGATGAGTTTTTATCTGGGTGGCTCTTACCAGTTTATCTATTATTTAACCGACATACCTTTATACTTATTCCTCTTCTGTTTTTCTCTTGTTGGGATTAGCTTTGTAAAGTTTTTTCTTCTGTGTTTCCGGAAGCAAAAATAATAAGCAGTAACCCCTTGCTCGTGAAACCCAAATAACCCAAGACCAATCTTTCTCATAGTATGTATCAATAATATAACGTCCATTTAGTTAAGTTTGTATTTTGTTCAAGTTTATTTTTCTTAATTACTTTAAAAAAAAAAAAAGAATTCCTGTGAAGTATCTTAATGTTTAAATTATTGTTGGATATGTACCACTTCTGGTTTCGTCTTATGAATAAAGGAGATGTGAATGCTTGTATCATTTATGAGATTCACCCTACAAATCTTCAATTGAGAAGTATGCTAAAAAAATATTTCTCAAATATTAAAAAGACTCGTTAATCCTATAGAAGACATCGTGACACTTTTATCATCCTTGATACAAAGGCTCATGGCAATATCTTGATATTCTTATCGATCACAAGCAAAGGTTTTCATCTTTCACAGGTTGATTATGAAGGGACTACGTAATTTCAACACTAGAAAACAGCTCAATGGGTACTGAAGGAGAATAAAAAAGTATTATGTTTTTGAAGAACTATAAACCTTAATTTTCTCAGGTTTTTTTGGATGACCAATAAATTAGAAGTAATTTAAAAACGTTGGGAAATGGAGAATTTTCAATTTTTTCAAATCCCTTCTAACCCAAATTTCTTCAAATTTTCTATACAGCGTTCCAATTTCACTTCAAACTCATTATAATTTACTAAAAATTTGTTATTTCTTTTTGGAAGAAGACCGTTTAGATGAGCGCCTCACCATGAAAGTGATCATCTGATACTCAAGGGAAAGAAACAAATTTATATCGTTGATTAGTATTACCATCTGCATTCAACTAAGATTTATCTTGTTTATTAGTCGAAAAAATAATAAGGGAATATGTCCAAAAATCGAAATCTCGGATATCTTATATGTCATAGAAATTTTAGACTATCAAATAATTCCAACTCCCATCTCTTGCATTGAAAAACTTAACTAAACTTCCAATATTATTTTGTCACTACAAAATAAAAGGTCAAACAAGTGAATAACCAATATTTATCTATTTTTGCTGTCATACAAAGTTGGTAACAACAGAAAGATTTATTTGTATAATAACATTTAAATGAACATGTTGGAGAGACAAATATTGTCGGAAACATATTCTGAATGCGGCTAGAGTTTGCACTATGTTTACTTCTAACTGAGTTCAAAATTGAAAACTAAATGTTTCTCCCTACGCATTTGAGCAATGTGTAAGTTGAAAATTTGTATGTTTAGATTATGTTTACTTCTAACTTCAGAAATCATCTAAGAGAAGCCCTTTTGAAGAGAAAAAAACAGAGATAGATGAGTACTTCGAGGGAATCAAACCTCCAGTAGACACAAAGTGCCAAAATAATTTAATTATATGAATCCGATGGTAACCGAAAGAAAACGTCTAACATTATGAATTCAAACATTTTGTCTGAATCCCTTGAACTCCGGTTTTCCTATCATCCCATTCTTTCTCGTCAACACTATACATATTCTCCTCCTCCTCCCACACATCATGCATTACCAGAAAAAGTCTTGTTGGTAGTTTATAAAAATGAAGTCTAGGGTCTTTTTTATCAAGAAGTAGACTAGCGTTTAGTTTCTTTATCTCATTCTCAAAACTTTTGTTGTTAATCAAATAATTTTCAGTTCAAGCTATTTTCAATGTAAATGTACAATTGCTTGATTTAAATGAACTGAATATTTATTGAATATGATGTATTAAAGTAAATATTAGGAAGTTAGGAAATTAAAAGATATTTGTGTTTGTTTTAGTTTATAATTTGGGAGAAGATGAAAACAAAAATGATCTAGTATTTTTTTTTAGGATTAGTAATAGTATATTAGAGTTACGGTTCGTGTAAATAAAAATGTCTCTCTCTTTCGTTTTCTCTCTGAACCCTTTAAACCCTAGTGCTAGAGAACTTTTTGGTGGAACTTGCAAGTTTTGCTATCTCAAGCTTGTTGACAATGTTAGTTGCACAAAACCATTTCTTCATTTCTATTCTACTAAAGTCAAGTCTCGGAATAGGATAGAAGTATATTGGTAGTTGAATATTAGAGATCATGAAATAACCCTCGAAAATTGAAGACTAGAGGACAAACCAAAGTGAGAACTGGACTGCTCATGCGTTTCTAGGAGAAATGTATAGTGAGAACACATCAAACATTGCGGAGAGTTTTAACAGTGTGATCAAGCATGATAAGCGCCTTCCAGCACTTGAGCTTATCGACTGTATTCGTGCTAAGGTAATGGTGCAGAACTACAAGAGGTTGGTGGAGTCTAGTAAGTGGACTTCAAATCTTACTCCAAAGATGCAGGCTAGGCTCAACAAGAGGGTTACCGACTGCCGTTTTTACAAGTTCCGTAGATCTAGTGATAGAGTTTTTGAGATCATTTCTCCTACTGGAAAACACACAGTCGACTTGGATGCTAAGACATGCACTTGCAATTGATGGCAGAAGCATAGTTTCCATTACACCCATTCAATGAAAGCGATGTTGCAGATTGGGCCAGAAGAACCTTACAAGCATATCATTCCTTATTATAAGGGACTTGGTTTTACTACCCAAATTATTAACCACCGTAAACTGGTCTTCAAATATACAAGAGGCACAAACAAAACTAAGGTTAGTAACTCTTTGAACTTCTGATTTTTCGATTCTTCTTGACTTCCCTTTTTCTAATTAAAAAATTTCTGCTCTATATAAAATAGTTTAATCGAGCAGTTTAAAAAACATATCAAACAACTAACTCTTTCGATAGAAACTTAAAACACTTTTCCTAGCAAGTTGTTCAATACTGGATAACAAACATAGGTAATAATGTCATCCAATTCTTCGATAATTTCCAAAAATAAGAAACCATCTTGACCCATGAAGGTCCCTTGGACTCTTTTATCTTCAGGAAATATTGTCGTGTAGTGTCATCATGTCCCCAACCGACAGTACATACGAAATGGAAACCAGAATAAAAAAGTAATTATTTGCTTTTGTCACCTCCTCTCAGAAAGGCATCTTTCGTAAGCCTCATAGTTTGGAAGGTAAACAGCTTGAAGTCAAGCTTATCGATTTTTACAACGGACAAATGTGATTTACTAATATCACACCCGAGAATATCCCATATATGGATAATCTTTAGACATGCCATGGAATTTGATGAACTCAATACAAAATACTCGCGCTTTCCTTCGTATCCATCTATATCGGCACAATCAACAACTTGCCGGATAAACAATTCAACTAAACGACCTCTTTAATCAAAAAATACTCTCTAGTAGCCTATCAGCAAAGACACGCCCAACATGTGACAAAATCAAGTTGGTCCATGATTGGAGTCACAAATACTTTAGCGTCCCAACGTATTTGAAGAGGCAGGAGAGCTCTTTTCGACCCCTTACACTTGACTTCACTATCCTTTTCAATAGGAAGCAAGGTTTTCATCACCGTTCAGCGTGAGAGCTTATTTTGTCAAGGCCATTAAAGGGGAAGATCTCATCAAGGGGGGAATTTTTGGCCACATCTTTTGATCACCAACTAATAGCTTTTGGAGAGAGTTTAAACCCACTTGGCAGGCTTCTTCCTCGAATGAAATAATCAAAGATACAACGGCAAAAAACCGGTACAATTAATTAATCACAACCTACCGAAGTATCATATGAGATAATCAATAAAACGGAGAAACCAAATGTTGGTGTTGTGGAACACGATAACTTACGTTTTTGGTATTTAAGATTTTATTTTGAACGTGTATTTTACACATTCTTATACATACAATTATGATTACTAATACTCTTAAACATGCATAGATGGTATATCATGAGATATGTATTTTTGATTTTGCAAACTCTTGCCACGTTAGGAATGTGTTCTGATAATATTTTTCTCTTCATTTTAATTGTGACATAAATAAATCTTTTCTCGCTACCAACTTTGTTTGACATCAAAATGGGTTCTCTTTGGTGATTGAAAGAATATGTTATTTAATTTATAACAGAACAAAAATTTAGTTATTCACTTGTTTGACCATTTATTTAATATTGGAAGTTTTAGTAAGGTTTTTTTCACCGAAAGAGATGGAAATTGGTGTTAGTCGACAGTCTAGAATTTCCACGGCATACAATATACCTAAGATTTATTGATTTTAGGGAAGATGGTGTAAGCCTTACAAGTGAAGATACTCTCAAACCATTACAAGTGAAGTGTTATCTATATCAAATCTTCTCTCTTTCATCTTTATTCAAGGAGGGGTTACGGATACCCGAATTTGGGTTGGTAGTGATCATGGTCAATATACGATTAAGGATGAAAGTAAAGACAATGACGATCAAGGTGAGTCAGATTATCCAATCAATATTGTATGGAGTAATGAGTACCCTCACAAAATCAATTTTTTTTTCTTTGGCTTCTCTCTCATGATCGGGTAATGACGGCGGATAAACTTTTAAGAAGAGGTATGGATGTCTCTTGTGTTTGTCGTTTTTGTGAGAAAGACGATGAATCGAGTTCGCACTTGTTCTATGGTTGTTGGAGAACCCGGAGAATATGGGATTACTTCGTGAAGGGTGCCACTTTAGATGGTCATACGACCCTAATATCATTGTCTGTATCAAGACTTGGAAGTTCAATTGGGGAGACGAAAGACTTTGCCGAAAATGGAATAACATTCCGATTGCAATTTGGTGGTGTATATGGAAAGAACGAAATGCAAAAACCTTCGATAACAAAAAGAAAAATTTGGCAAGCCTCATTAAAGATATCAAATTCCAAACGTTCTTTTAGGCCGAATCAAACACAAGAATGTTAGGGCTTACGGAAAATATTGTGATTGCTTTATGGGATTCATTATACTGGCCTCCGTAATTTTTGTGTTTGTGTATTTGGGTAGACGAATACCCTTTCGGTTCCACTTTTTTGTTCGGTTGTAACCATTGGGTTAAGGCACCCCTCTTAAGTGCTTTTTTTCAATGAAATTTCTTTTGACCGATCAAAAAAAAAATGAGAAGGATGAGAAGCTGAGTCGTCTAAGGAATGACATGGGTAACGAGGTATTCAAAGCTGTGTCAAATGCGTTGTTGGAGTTGAATGAATACAATGGGATTGGGAGGTACATAGTCCCAGAATTGTGGAACTTCAAAGACGGGAGAAGGGCCACACACTTAAGGAAGGAATCCAGAGATTAACCAAATGGAAAATTAGTTAGCCCTTTATAATCACCGAGCAAGCAATAGTTGCTATCAAACTAATTAAACACGCTACTATCACCCGACTAACTAACATACTATCAAACTAATTAACATGTGGCACCAACAATGGCAGAACATTATAAAGACATATCTTATAATATAGACACATGTTTACGAAGCGATAAACAAAGTTACACCTAATTAGAGGAGACAGAACATTACCTTGGGACAAAATCAGAAACTTGGGATGCATATTGATGCTCCAAGGGACACCCAGATGACTAACCGCTTTCAAATTGAACTCATTGCATTTGCATTGCATTTCCCAATTATCCTCTTACTCTTTAGGAGGATTCTCTTGGAGGTTTCTTTTGATACAAAGTGTCAAATGTTCTTTCAACTCCCCCGGAATGATTTTTCAATGAGTTTTTATGTGCTCACTAACCCTAAAATACACATAATACATAATTTAATCTTTGAATTTAAAAAAAAAAAATCAGTAAATCCAATTACCCACAAATTGGTACAGACCGTCATTATTATGTTACCCGCTGGAGTAGAAATACATGGTGATGGGATTAACTTGATTAATCAGAATTTTATTACTCTTGAAGTAAGAAGAATTGTTCTTTAAGATGTTCATAGGAATAGTTTCTCTACGATTATTAGAATTTTACCTTTGATAATTCCTTTCTTGGGAGATTCTTTTTCATTGAACGGAAATTTTGTTGTTGTACGTTGAACATCTGGCGATAAATTCGAAGGTGATCTGAAACAAATTTGACAAACTTAAAAATAAATTAACAACTCAAAAAACACAGTTTGACGCTTTAAACAATAGTACAAACCCCATTGTTTGAAGATAGTGACCAACCTTTTCGCAACTGCAACAATGCATGAATAAAAAGATTACTAATCTTTCTTTCCCATTTCTTCCAGCCAAAGCCTTAAAATTTTTTTTAACCTCAATTCCCTTTACTCCAGAGTCCTGACTAATAAAAAGAAAAGAACACGCCCAACAAATTACAAAATATCAAGAAAGAAACATCACCAGTACAAATTGGCTGCAATCCGACCAAGCTATGCAAGGGTATAAATTGGATGCATTGATGGTTACCTGAAACCAACATAAATAATGGTTTATCACAGTTGATTTTGGTTATTGATACATTGAAAAAAATAAACAATCATCAAAATATCCATTATTAGGGTTCAAACCTCCATTATTAGGGTTCACACCTGCATGAATAACCTCGAGTGCCATAGTTTCGAGAGAGTCGAGCAGAGCCGGTCCTGAGTCTAGAAGGGCCCAGTGCGAAAAAATTTCGCATGGCCTTTTATAAGGTCAATTTGTTTTTTTTTTGACGTGAACGGTAACTCTATTTGTTAATGTCCACCAACAAGAACAAGAATACCCAAAAGAAACTCAAAATATATAGCCATGGACAGGTGCTTGTGGTAATTATATGATAAAGATTTAAGATTTAGTGATGTTTAGGGGATGAGAAAATACATTAAAACAACTAGACAACCTATTGGATCAAGGAACTTAGCTATCTCGCCCAAGTGAGTTCGAGTGCTAGCAAGTAGCAATAGGGCAAAGGAAAAGTTTTTTTTTTTTCTTTTTTTGATATGTTAGACTTACGGGGATTGGAGGGGACAGAGAGTATACAACATAGGTCCATAGGACAAAAGGCCCTCGGCAGAGCTGGGCCCTGTGCGGTCGCACTCCCTGCACGGCCTCAGGCCCGGTTCTGGAGTCGAGCATCAACTGAAAAATCAAGAATACAAAGCAATTAACACAAAATCATAATGAGAATTATACCCTATAGGGGACCTAACGAAACGCAAGGAATCGACAGAGAGAAAAGAATTATTACTTCGAGCCACATGATTGACTTCCCCGAATTACTCTCGCCCCAAATTATTACTTTGAAGCACCTGTAAAAAATTAACTTTAGCTGCTTTTGTCCGTAACTTTGAATGGTGTATACTCTTTGGATTTATTATGTTTGGCTGGTGTACTCTCGCGGGTTGGGTTTGATTAACTTTGAATGGTGTATACTCTCGTAGGTTGGGTTTGATTAAGTTTGGATGAGGTTTTAGAAGAGAGAACTCGGAAAAGGGGCGAGGTGGTGTACAGAAAAGAATTTCTTTTGTTCGTTTTTTTCCGGATTTATTACTTATCAGTTTACACAAACACCAATCGACGATCCCACTGTACTCTCGCGGATCCACCGATCCCTACCACGGATCTCATCTCGACGGCCGTGAATCATCCTTATTCCCTCCCCTCGCCCAGCCTTCCTGTGCAACAGGATCGCCAAATCCAACGGCACGCATGACACGGAGACAACCACCAAATTTCCATAATGCGACTCCCCCTAGTATTCTTTGTCACTGTATAGATATCCTTTTTATGTATTATCTCCTTGTAGTTTTCACTTAAGCATCAAAGAAAAAGAAGTGAACCACAAGAATAGATTCCTCTTGAGAACAATTCCAGCTTATTGGTGCCACAAATTCTCTCTTTTGTTGCATTTCGTTGGTTTCTTCTGTCTAGTTTACTGTCATTTTCATTTTCAAAGCCCTGGAACGAAATCGTATTCTTAGTTAGTCACAGTAGCTTGTGGACACAGCTATATTCTACTTCACACACCACAACGTTAAATTTGGACATTTCCACATTTCGTGTTGGATAACAGAAGCCCATTAGTAGTGCATGGGCCTGACAATGTATAGTTTCACATTGGTCATCTACTTTGTTGCCTGACAATTGTTTTGGATACCAGAGTTTTCCAGGTCATTTCACGATAAACCAAAAAATTTGAGTTGGAACACTTGGATTGGGACTTGGAGGAAACTGTAGGAACCACAACTGAAGGGAGTTCTGGTCTATAGATGCAAAGTGTCTGTCCGGCATTACATAAACACATTAGAATTTCGCGTAAACGTTAGAATTTCCCAGGCCAGGCTATCTCTAGAGCGATTTCGCGTAAACGTTCTAAATATCTGGATGAGTGTACCTCACATGGTTATGGTTTGGGTGTTTTAGCCTTTACTACCTTAGGTGAACTTAGTGAGGATACTATTTGTTTTTTTCAAGCGTCTCAAGAATTGTTTAGTCACCATGACGCTCGTAGTGGTCTAGGTAGTTTTATTTTTCATAGATTGGGTGTCGCTATTCAAAAAGGAGTTGGTGCTCGCCTTGTTGCTCCTACCACTTAAAAACTCGTATTATTCAGATAAAATCTAAAATGGGTTAGTTTTGGTTAGAATTTTGAGTATTTTTTTTTTTTTTTTTTTTTTTGAAAGTTAGACATCTTATAAAATTCGAGAAAGAAAATACAAACTTACATGACATATGAGTTTCCCCCAACGTAATGGAACTTGATCCTCGGCAAAGTGCAGTTGAAATGAATTTGCATGCCTATCTAAAGAAATAGAATCGAGAGAAAAGTTTGGCATTTGGTTCCATCTTTGTTTATTTAGTCTTTCTTTTCTTGCCTTCTTTACTAGACATCTGATATCTCGTCACTCGTTCTATGTTTAAAAGTTAATTTCATCTCTTCACATTTTGATTCTCACACTATTTCACACTTTGGACCTAAACCTAAAAGTAAGGTAACCGATTTAAATCTAGTATTTTGGGTTTATGTTCCTCAACAATGCTATACGTTTCTAACAAAAATGAGCACATTGCGAAAAACATAACACAACCATTGACTACTCAGCAGTCGAAATTTAATAAATTTTAAACCGTCAAAATTATAGTTAGCAGATACTGAGGTTTGGTATTTCAGAATGAAATCATTTTTTATTTATATGTAGAGATTTGTATAAGGGGTACAATTCCTCAAATATTAGCTTTCAAATTATGGCTTGGTTTTTATATTAAGAAAAAAAATTAACCGTGAAAATGTGAGGTAGTGCGAGAATCAAAGTGTGACTAGGTCCTCCCTCTTTCGAAATAAAATAAAAATAATGCTAAATAAAGTTAGCTACAAAATAAATAAAAGCATTTTCAAACGGAAGGAATAGATGGATTCAAAGATGGTTAGTAGCAAAAAATTTGTTATCCAAGAGTGGTTGCTTTTTTCTATATGTTTTGAACATTTTTCAACGACTCTTTTTCTCTCTTCAAAATTTTTTCCTTCTGACTTTTTTTTTCTTTCTCAACCTCCATGGAAGAGTAATTTCTAGGTTAGATTCGGGGTTTATTACGGGCGTATGAGCATGGGTAGGGATGAATAAGGGGACAATAACATACACGGCCTTTTTGTTTGTAGTTTTAAGCTAGTTCAATCAAGTTTTGGGAGAAGATTTCTTCGCTTCTTTATCATCTTTCTTTTATTTCTTTTCTACGGAGTTCTTTCCCTTTCTCGGATCCTTTTCTTCTTAATAATTTTGGGTCTTTTCATCATGGTAGGCTTTGGGGTTTTTTTTATAAATATTTTGTCCTATAAAAGAACTTGTTAGCTTGGATTGATGAAAGAATACCTTTACTCTTTGTTCTGCTTATCTTCTTACAAAATCTCTCATTTGAATGTTTTTTTTTCTTTCTTTTTTTGGTTTTTTGGTGGTTTTTATTTTCATCTTTGGTGGGAATGTGGTTTGTTACGTGGTTAATTTCTCTTTTTCTCTGTGTTTGATCTTTTGATTCACGAAGCCCATCTATTTTTTCTATCAAGTGTTTTTATTTCTTTAAGTTTTCATATATATTTTTTTCTTTTTCTTCTCTGGTTTCCTTATGATTCAGTTTTCTTTAACTTCCTTAATTCCTGCCATGTTTGGTTTAACTTTGGGTTTAAGCCGTCAATGTTGTTTTATTGAAAAAGCTTTTTTGTTTGTGTATCAAAGGGTCATATACAAAAAGGGTCGGGTAGTCGATGAGTTTTTATCTGGGTGGTTCTTACCAGTTTATCTGTTCTTGAACCGACATACCTTTATACTTATTCCTCTTCTGTTTTTCTCTTGTTAGGATTAGATTTGTAAATTTTTTTCTTCTGTGTTTCCGGAAGAAAAAATAATAAGTAGTAACCCCTTGCTCGTGAAACCCAAATAACCCAAGACCAATCTTTCTCACAGTATGTTTCAATATTTCTTTCGCCATTTTATAATATAACATCCATTTAGTTAAGTTTGTATTCTGTTCAAGTTTATTTTTCTCAATTACTTAAGAAAAAGAATTCCTATGAAATATCTTGATGTTTAAATTATTGTTGGATATGTACCACTTCTGGTTTCGTCTTATGAATAAAGGAGATGTGAATGCTTGTATCCTTTATGAGATTCACCCTACGAATCTTCAATTGAGAAGTATGCTAAAAAATATTTCTCAAATATTAAAAAGACTCGTTAATCCTATAGAAGACATCGTGACACTTTTATCAGCCTTGATAGAAAGGCTCACGGAAATATCTTGATAGTCCTATTGATCACAAGCAAAGGTGTTCATCTTTCAAAAGTTGATTATGAAGGGACTACATAGTTTCAACACTAGAAAACAACTCAATGGGTACTGAAGGAGAACGAAAAAGTACTATGTGTTTGAAGAACTATAAACCTTAATTTTCTCAGGATTTTTGGATGACCAATAAATTAGAAGTAATTGAAAAACGTTGGGAAAGGGAGAATTTTCAATTTTTTCAAATCCCTTTTAACCCAAATTTCTTCAAATTTTCTATATAGCGCCCAATTTCACTTCAAACTCATTATAATTTACTAAAAATTTGTTATTTATTTTTTATAAGAAGACCGTTTAGATCAGTGCCCCACCATGAAAGTGATCATCTGATACTCAAGGGAAAAAAAAAAGATTTATATCGTTATTTAGTATTACCATCTGCATTCAATTATGTTTTTTTCTTTTTCTTTTTTCAATTTGATGTAGTGGAATCAATGTAGTTGAAGTATTTTTAGATCAATCAAGTTTCAATTTCATTCAATTTTATCTTCTTTTGATTCAATTTCATTCAATTGTATCAACCAAAAAACTAGTTTGTTCTAGAGGAAAAAAATGAGAGACTAGAAAAAAAAAAACTAAGTATAGGATTGGAGAAAACGAGTGTCTCCTGGATGTTTTTCGTGATTAGCGCTATTAAGATTGGCATTTGGCGCAAATAAGAATGGCGCTTCACGCTATTCTCATTTGCGTTTTTTTCTACACCATTGGATTCTCAACGGCTACTTCTAATCAACGACTAAAATAAACGCCATTAAGAATGGCGCTTAACGCCATTAAGAACGAAGCTTCAACTATTCGATTTTCAAAATTAAAATTTATCTATAAAATTGGCTTCTTCAACACAAATCAAAACCATCTCAAAATTTTCTTTGCTCCCATCTCTCCCAATTTTATATTTTTAATTCCAAACCTAATTTCAATCAAGTTCAAGTATGGCATACACTACAAATGAAGATGTTGCTCTAACCAAAGCTTGGATGAGAATTAGTCTCCAACCGATTGTTGAACAAAATCAAGGAGTCCACATTTATTGGGAAAGGGTGCTTCAAGCCTTTGTAGAAGAAGCGGGTGGTAATGAAAACGGAATAACAAGACAAAGTATTGAAAATATGTGGTCGGTGATGAAAAAGCAAACCAAAATTTACATGAGTTTCATCAAATCAATTTATGCAAATATGCACGGAGGAGGATGGACGTTAGAAGAAGTTGTAAGTATTATTCAATGGAACCTCTTATTTTCAATTATCTACATATTTTAAGTCATTAATTTTCTAAATGAGAGATTATGTTTATTTATTTTGTAGGAGGCACATGCTAGAATTCTATATTCTCAACACAACAACAAAGATTTTGCATTTGATCATGTGTACCAAATTCTTAAGAACCATCCCGCTTTCGGAAATTAAATATCGTGATCTTACAATGATGAAGTGAACTTTGAGAAATGATGGAAGCTTGACAATCAAAATCGGATAATGTTAATTCTAAATATTAGTTATTTCAATCCATGTAATGTCGCTTTTAATTTTTTAAATCCATGTAACTTAATCTATGAAATGAAAATTAGCTAATAAATTTTGTTTTGTAATTTTAAAGTTTTTTAATTTTTCAATTATAGGTAAAAGAAACAGGAGTGATGTGAGAAGAGTGTTAACAAAATAAATAAGGCGAAACGCTAATGTTAATAGCGCTTAACGCTATTGTGAATAGCGCTTAACGCTATTCTTAATGGCGCTAAGAAAACGCTATTGTTAATAGCGCTAAACGCCATTGTTAATAGCGCTAAACGCCATTCTTATTAGCGCTTGACTTACGCTATTTAGATTAGCGTTCAGCGCCATTCATATTGGCGTTTCTTGTCCTCTACCGCGCCATTCTTATTGGCGTTCAGCGCTATTGTTATTGGCGTTTCTATGGATTCCACGAGCCCTTCCACAAAATCATGGAAGGTTGCTTGGATTTTCTGTGGAAGACCCCAACTTGGAAGTCATTAGACTTGACATTCCATGGATTTTCCACACTTGGAATAGCTTGGATTCCACCATAAGACTTGCTCTAAAAATGAAGTCTAGGGTCTTGTTTATCAAGAAGTAGACTAGCGTTTAGTTGCTTTATCTCATTCTCAAAACTTTTGTTGTTAATCAAATAATTTTTAGTTCAAGCTATTTTCAATGTCAATGTACAATTCAATGTAAATGTACAATTGCTTGATTTAAATGAACTGAATATTTATTGAATATGATGTATTAAAGTAAATATTAGGAAGTTAGGAAATTAAAAGATATTTGTGTTTGTTTAAGTTTATAATTTGGGAGAAGATGAAAACGGAAATGATTTAGTATTTTTTTTAGGATTAGTACTAGTATATTAGAGTTAGGGTTCGTGTAAATAAAAATGTCTCTCACTTTCGTTTTCTCTCTGAACCCTTTAAACCCTAGTGCTAGAGAACTTTTCAGTGGAACTCGCAAGTTTTACGACATGCTTACCTTTGTTTAATTTCATTTCTTTAGGAATCTCTTTCCATATAGATGTATCAACTTAAATGGTTTAAATGTTCGTTGTTTTTGTTAGTTTATAGAAGGGGACAATCGAAAGCAGCTTCTTCCTAGATGTTGCACATAATCGTAATGGCACAGAGGGGTCCATACGGTGTTCCTTTCAGAAGTTCAATCATATGGAGAAGAGCGAAGCAAGAATTTTCTTTCTAGATGCAAGTCAAGAAAATTATGTTTTCATAAAGTACTAACACTCAAGAACTTGTACTAATACCTAAATTGCATAATAGGGGACTTGGTTTTACTACCCAAATTATTAACCACCTGTAAACCTGTCTTCAAATATACAAGAGGCACAAACAAAACTAAGGTTAGTAACTCTTTGAACTTCTTATTTTTCGATTCTTCTGACTTCCCTTTTTCTAACTAAACATTTCTGCTCTATAAAAGATAGTTTAATCGAGAAGTTTAAAAAACAGTTCAAACAACCAACTCTTTCGATAGAAACTTAAAACACTTTTCCTAGCTAGTTGTTCAATACTGGATAACAAACATAGGTAATAATGTCATCCAATTCTTCGATAATTTCAAAAATAAGAAACCATCTTGACCCGTGAAGGTCCCTTGACTCTTTTATCTTTAGGAAATATTGCCAGATAGTGTCATCACGTCCCAAACCGACAAGACATACGGAATGGAAACCAGGATCAAAAAGAAATTATTTGCTTTTGTCACCTCCTCTGTAAAGGCATCTTTCGTAAGCCTCATAGTTTGGAAGCAGAAACAGTTTAAAAGCCGCTCATCGATTTTTACAACGGACAAATGTGATTTACTAATATCACAGCCCTGAGAATATCCTATATATGGATAATCTTTCGCAGTACACATGCCATGGAATTTGATGAACCTGAATACAAAATACTCGCGCCCTTCCTTCAAATCCATCTATATCGGCACAATCAACAACTTACTGGATAAACAATTCACCTAAACGACTTCTTTTAATCACAAAAATACTCTCCGTTGTAGCTACCGCAGCACACGCCCAACATGTGACAAAATAAAGTTGGTCCATGATTGGAGTCACAAAGCCTTTAGCGTCCCAACCTATTGGACGAGGCAGAAGAGCTCTTTTCCACCCCATACTCTTGACTTCACTATCCTTTTCAATAGGAAGCAAGGGTTTCATCACCGTTCAGCGCGAGACCTTATTTTGTCAAGGCCATTAAAGGGGAAGATCTCAACAAGGTGGGAATTTTTGGCCACATCTTTTGATCACCAACTAATAGCTTTTGGAGAGAGTTTAAACCCATTTGGCAGGCTTCTTCCTCGAATAAAATAGTCAACGATACAACGGCAAAAAAACGGTATAATTAATTAATCACAACCCACCGAAGTATATTATGAGATACTCAATAAAACGGAGAAACCAAATGTTGGTGTTGTGGAACACGATAACTTACGTTTTTGGTATTTAAGATTTTATTTTGAACGTGTATTTTACACATTCTTATACATATAATTATGATTACTAATACTCATAAACATGCATAAATGGTATATCATGAGATACGTATTTTTGATTTTGCAAACTCTTGCCACGTTTGGAATGTGTTCCGATAATATTTTTCTCTTCATTTTAATTGTGACATAAATAAATCTTTCTGCTACCAACTTTTTTTGACATCAAAATGGGTTCTGCTGGTGATTGAAATAATATGTTATTTATTTTATAACAGAACAAAAATTTAGTTATTCACTTGTTTGACCATTTATTTAAAATTTAATTAAACTCTAGAAATAATATTTAGTAAGGTATTTTTTCACCGAAAAAGATGGAAATTGGTGTTAGTCGACAGTCTAGAATTTCCACGGCATACAATATACCTAAGATTTATTGATTTTAGGGAAGATGGTGTAAGGTGGGCTTCATGTATAGGCAAAGATACTCTCAAACCATTATAAGTGAAGTGTTATCTATATCAAATCTTCTCTCTTTCATCTTTATTCAAGAAGGGGTTACGAATGCCCGAATTTGGGTTGGTAGTGATCATGGTCAATATACGGTTAAGGATGAAAGTAAAGACAATGACGATCAAGGTGAGCCAAATTATCCAATCAATATTGTATGGAGTAATGAGTACCCTCACATAATCAATTTTTTTCTTTGGCTTCTCTCTCATGATTGGGTAATGACGGCGGATAAACTTTTAAGAAGAGGTATGGATGTCTCTAGTGTTTGTCATTTTTGTGAGGAAGACGATGAATCGAGTTCGCACTTGTTCTATGGTTGTTGAAGAACCCGGAGAATATGGGATTACTTCGTGAAGGGTTCCACTTTGGATGGTCATACGACCCTAATATCATTGTCTATATCAAGACTTGGAAATTCAATTGGGGAGACGAAAGACTTTGCCGCAAATGGAATAACATTCCAGTTGCAATTTGGTGGTGTATATGGAAAGAACGAAATGCAAGAACATTCGATAACAAAAAGAAAAATTTGGCAAGCCTCATTAGAGATGTCAAAATCCAAGCGTTATTTTGGGACGAATCAAACACAAGAATGTTAGGGCTTACAGAAAATATTGTGATTGCTTTATGGGATTCATTATACCGGCCTCCGTAATTTTTGTGTTTTTGTATTTTGGTAGACGAACCCCTTTCGGTTCCACTTTTTTTTTCGGTTGTAACCATTGGGTTAAGGCACCCCTCTTAAGTGCTTTTTTTCAATGAAATTTCTTTTGACCGATCAAAAAAAAATGAGAAGGATGAGAAGCTGAGTCGTCTAAGGAATGACATGGGTAACGAGGTATTCAAAGTCGTGTCAAATGCGTTGTTGGAGTTGAATGAATACAATGGGAGTGGTAGGTACATAGTCCTGCACTGTGGAACTTCAAAGACGGGAGAAGGGCAACACACTTAAGGAAGGAATCCAGAGATTAACCAAAGGGAAAATTAGTTAGCCCTTTATAATCACCGAGCAAGCAATAGTCGCTATCAAACTAATTAAACACGCTACTGTCACCCGACTAACTAACATACTATCAAACTAAATAACATGTGGCACCAATAATGGCAGAACATTATAAAGACATATCTTATAATATCGACACATGTCTATGAAGCGATAAACAAAGTTACACCTAATTAGAGGAGCCGTAACATTACCTAGGGACAAAATCGTAAAATTGGGATGCATATTGATGCTCCAAGGGACACCCGTGATGACTAACCGCTTTCAAATTGAACTCATTGCATTTGCATTGCATTTTCCAATTATCCTCTTACTCTTTAGGCGAATTCTCTTGGAGGTTTCTTTTGATACAAAGCGTTAAATGTTCTTTCAACTCCCCCGGAATGATTTTTCAATGAGTTTCTATGTGCTCATTAACCCTGAAATACACATAATACATAATTTAATCTTTGAATTTAAAAAAAAAATCAAGAAATCCAATTACCCACAAATTGGTACAGACTGGTCATTATTATGTTACCCACTGAGTAGAATTTCATGGTGATGGGATTAACTTGATTAATCGAATTTTATTACTCTCGAAGTAAGAAGAATTGTTCTTTAAGATGTTCATAGAAATAGTTTCTCTACGATTATTAGAATTTTACCTTTGATAATTCCTTTCTTGGGAGATTCTTTTTCATTGAGCGGAAATTTTGTTGTTGTATGCGTTGAACATCCGCGATAAATTCAAGGTGATCTCAAACAAATTTGACAAAATTAAAAATAAATTAACAACTCAAAAAACACAGTTTGACGATTTAAACAATAGTACAAAACCCATTGTTTGAAGATAGTGACCAACCTTTTCGCAACTGCAACGATGCATGAATAAAAAGATTACTAAATTTCTTTCCCATCTCTTCCAGCCAAAGCCTCAAAAAAAATTTTAACCTCAATTCTATTCACTATAGAGTCCTGACTAATAAAAAGAAAAGAACACGCCCCAACAAATTACAAAATATCAAGAAAGAAACATCACCAGTACAAATTGGTTGCAATCCGACCAAGCTATGCAAGGGTATAACTTGGATGCATTGATGGTTACCTGAAACCAACATAAATAATGGTTTATCACAGTTCATTTGGGTTATTGATACATTGAATAAAATAAACAATCATCAAAATATCCATTATTAGGGTTCAAACCTCCATTATTAGGGTTCACACCTACATGAATAACCTCGAGTGCCATAGTTTCGAGAGAATCGAGCAGATCCAAATCCCGAAGTCTGGAAGGCCCTGTGCGAAAAAATTTCGCAGGGCCTTTTATAAGGTCAATTTTTTTTTGACGTGAACGGTAACTCTATTTGTTAATGTCCACCAACAAGAACAAGAATACCCAAAAGAAACTCAAAATATATAGCCATGGACAAGTGATTGTGGTAATGATATGATAAAGATTTAAGATTTAGTGATGTTTAGGGGATGAGAAAATACAATAAAACAACTAGACAACCTATTGGATCGAGGAACTTAGCTATCTCGCCCAAGTGAGTTCGAGTGCTAGCAAGTAGCAATAGGGCAAAGGCAAAGATTTTTTTTTATTTTTTTGATATGTTAGACTTACTGGGCTTGGAGGGCACAGATAATATACAGCATAGGTCCATAGGACAAAAGGCCCTCGGCAGAGCTGGGCCCTGTGCGGTCGCACGCCCTGCACGGCCTCAGGCCCGGTTCTGGAGTCGAGCATGAACCGAAAAATCAAGAATACAAAGCAATAAACACAAAATCATAATGAGAATTATACCCTATAGGGAACCCAACGAAACGCAAGGAATCGACGGAGAGAAAAGAATTATTACTTCTAGCCACATGATTGACTTCCCCGAATTACTCTCGCCCCAAATTATTACTTTGAAGCACATGTAAAAAATTAACTTTAGCTGCTTTTATCCGTAACTTTGAATGGTGTATACTCTCGTAGGTTGGGTTTGATTAAGTTTGGATGAGGTTTTAGAAGAGAGAAATCTAAAAGGGGCGAGGTGGTGTACGTAAAAGAATTTCTTTTGTCGCTTTTTCCCTATTTATTACTTATCGGGCTTACACAAAACAAGAATCGACGATCCCAGTGTACTCTCGCGGATCCACCGATCCCGGCCACAGGATCTCATCTAGACGCCGTGAATCACCCTTATTCCCTCTCCTCCCCTGCCCAGCCTTCCCTGGCAACAGGATCGTCGAATCCAACTGCATGCATGACATGGAGACAACCACCATATTTCCATAATGGGACTCCCCCTAGTATTCTTTGTCACTGTATAGATATCCTTTTTATGTATTATCTCCCCGTAGTTTTCACTTGAGCATCAAAGAAAAAGAAGTGAACCACAAGAATAGATTCCTCTTGAGAACAATTCCAGCTTATTGGTGCCACAAATTCTCTCTTTTGTTGCATTTCGTTGGTTTCTTCTGTCTAGTTTACTGTCATTTTCATTTTCAAAGCCCTGGAACGAAATCGTATTCTTAGTTAGTCACAGTAGCTTGTGGACACAGCTATATTCTACTTCACACACCACAACGTTAAATTTGGACATTTCCACATTTCGTGTTGGATAACAGAAGCCCATTAGTAGTGCATGGGCCTGACAATGTATAGTTTCACATTGGTCATCTACTTTGTTGCCTGACAATTGTTTTGGATACCAGAGTTTTCCAGGTCATTTCACGATAAACCAAAAAATTTGAGTTGGAACACTTGGATTGGGACTTGGAGGAAACTGTAGGAACCACAACTGAAGGGAGTTCTGGTCTATAGATGCAAAGTGTCTGTCCGGCATTACATAAACACATTAGAATTTTGAGCATTTTTTTTTTTTCTTTTTTTTGAAAGTTAGACATCTTATAAAATTCGAGAAAGAAAATACAAACTTACATGACATATGAGTTTCCCCAACGTAATGGAACTTGATCCTCGGCAAAGTGCAGTTGAAATGAATTTGCATGCCTATCTAAAGAAATAGAATCGAGAGAAAAGTTTGGGATTTGGTTCCATCTCCCCTCCTTTAAAACACTAAGTCATATGAGCTTCCACGTCGCACGGTGAGTATGACACCTCCCTCAAATTAAATTAGATAAAAGCTTTCACACAGAAAGCACCGAGAGAGGACAAGTGGCGTAACTCTATTGGTTGAGACATTAAAAACGGGATTACACTGCTTTACACTTTATATTTAATCGGCCGTTAGTGACACCGTTAGGGGCAAAGGTAGGTATACAAAACTTATGTGAGTATTTACCCCTAATTAATAACTTACACTTGGTTTACACCAAAAACTTAACTGTATTTTATTAATATCCGTTAAGTGTTGTACACACCCGTAAGAAAACTCTAACAGAGTTGCACACGCGTAATAAATCTCACTTATTAGGGATTTCCTCCCCGCCTCTACCTTACTTCTTCTTCCGCAACAAATCCTCGCCATATTTCCGTCACCGCAAAGCCATGGTTCTTCCTAATAGGTTTTCTCTCATATTTTCTTCTTTCTTCTTCCCGCATGGTAAAATCCTCCGAACCCTATCAACACCAAAATATGTCATGCTTTTATTTCATCAGCTTTGTTTTAGGGGTTTTCCGATTCCGTATTATGTATTTCACTTCTTTTTTTTGTTCGATGAAGGTATTATTGATGTATCTATTCGTGATTGTTTTGGGAATCATTATTTGAGAGTGAAGATCAAGGTATTTGCAAGAGAGGCTATTCATGAAATCCTAGGGTTTTCAAAGGTATAATATTTGTTTCAAAGGTAATTCCAATTTGAGTTTTAGTTTAGGGTTCTACGTGTCTGATTTGAGGTATTGAGGTGAGACCCATTATTTTTGTTTCAAAGGTAATTCCAATTTGCTTTAGTTTAGGTTCTACGTGCCCGATTTGAGGTATTGAGGTGAGACCCATTATTTTTGTTCTATTTTCCCTTTGAATTCATAGTGCTCAAGATATGTGAAAATCCCATGGAGATTTCTTTGTTGTCTATTGAATTTTCATTTTTTTTTGCATAGCCGGCAGCTTCCGGCTTTATGGACGTGAAACGATGAGGAGTTGTTTGGGTCTAATGTGCTCATCTCTGGGATAAACGGAGTGGGTTGCGGAATTTGGTAGATACCTTTTTTTTTTTTTTCGAATATATAGTTGAACACAAATAGCATGACAAGTATAATTTGTTAAAGTTCAATGTAGCACCTATGTGAACGCTACAACCGATGTTCTTATGAGGTTGAGTTTATAAATGTTTGGTTTGTATGAGATTTGGATGCATTGCAGGGAAGAATAACTATTAAATAGAACAACAACTCTATATTGCACACAAGGAGTTTATAAAAAGGTCTGAATGAATGACCAATTTAGTTTTTAAGTTTACAACTTCAGTATTGTTGTTGAATGATTTTTTATTGATTACAATCTATGTCTTACATATAGAATACGTATGTAAGTGTCCACAGTTTTCATTAAAATTTCACTTTCAATAAGGATGATTACAACTCGCAAAGCATTGAAAGATTGGATGTTGCAACCGATGATGAGTACTTGGAGTGAAAGACTGGAAGTTGCAAACATGATAAGTACTTGGAGATGAAAATGGAATTGATGCGTAATGTCAAATCATTATGTGTGTGTTGGTATGCTTTTCAATCTAATTATTTACTCGCCATTTTGATTGTGTTTTGGTTTGTGATGATGTTGATGGTGATGGTGTTTAGTTAAGTGGATTGTAGTTTTGATGTTGTTGTTGAAGAAGTTTATTTTGCTCTTGGTTGAAGGTTCCGCTGCTTACTACGGTGTTGATAACGGGATTAAAGCTAATGTTAAGTAGGATTGATAACGTGGAAGGGAATGTATCGTAAAGTTCACATACATGAAGGAAGTCGTTCTTTAGGATCCAAGGGAAAACGTACTTTACGGTAATTTGTTTGTGGCAAGTAGATTAGATGGTTAGTAACACTGAGGTCATTAGCTTAAACTTATGTTGCAAATGAAATCTGATTGATATTTTTCATTGACTTAACATTGTAGGTGACTGTGTTTGTGCAATAAAACATATGTTAAACATCAAGATCTTAGTTGTATGTCGAGAGAGTGCCTGTGTCTGAGAGAGATATCAGAGGGATGAGTGATATTATTAGCTTAAAGATTGATAGTAGTTTAGATATACAATATATGATACTGGGTTGAGAGAAGATTGAAAGTAGTGAGTGTACAAAGCATTAATAGCGGCATCTTGATGTGAGTGATTGATAGTAGTTTAGATGTACAATATATACTAGATTTTGTGCCCGTGCTACGCACCGGGCAGACCCAAAAACCGTCCATTATAAATTTTTTTCTTTCTTTTAACCATATATTTAGTTTGGTGTGATGTAGCTTCGCCTCGCCCCGTCGTATCGCGGGGCTTGCCCAGCCCCTTCGTGATATATTTTTGATTTGGTGCGGCTGAAGCCTCGCCCCATTGCTTAGGATCTTTGATTTGGTGTGGCTCGGCTTCGCTTCAATGCATGCTTAGGATTTTTAATTTGGTTTGGCTCGTCTTCGCCTCCAATGCATGCTTAGGATTTTTGATTTGGTGTGGCGATGCTTAGGATATTTTGATTTTTCCATATAGTTTATTTAAGAGGCTTTAGTCTTTGGAAGTTGGAATTTGGAAATGCAAGGTGTTGCATCTCACTTTTTAATACGGTCGAGTATTACCTCATTCTTACTGCTCCTGACCAATTTCTATTACTTTTTAGCAACCAATTTCTATTACTTTTTAGCAAATTACTGCTCCTGATCAAGTTCTATTACTTTTTAGCAAAAGTTCTATTAACTCATTACCTTCCGTGAGTTCGTTAGCTTATGATATAATATGACTACAGTGCTAAAACGAAAAGACAAAAAATAAAAGAAAAAGAAAGCTAAGAGATCTTAAATTACATAGTTGTGGGAATTTGAGTCGAGCTATTGCAAAAGATATGGGCACAAACTTAATCCAACCGCAAAGACACCTTCTTCAAATTCTCAGAACCGCTTTAAAAAAATTAACTTATCTCAAGACTCGAAATTGAGATAACTAACAAATGGTCATTTGTTTGCCCGAGAGTCCACCGATTCATGGACCAAGCCAAAACTCAAGGATGAGTACAATAACAAAGCAAGAAGATATTAGGTACGTAAAATCCCATTTCAAACCCTTCTTACACCGTGTTAATTGTTCCTCCTATTAGTTGTGCAAGTATTCAAATAAATCACGAACTCGCTTAATAGATAAAAATTACTAATATCACAACTTCGCTTAGTTTTCGGAGTATGCATGTTTTCTTATGATGCGCGCACCAAATGTCTCTGACATGTGTAAATCTTTTTGTATGATCCCATCTGGGAGCTTCCAACAATCCTTGGACACATTCTCCTACCAACCCCAAATGGTATATACTCAAATATACTGTAGTTTCTTTATAGTCAACATAACTTCCATTAAACCTCTCTTGTCCAAAGCTCTCAGCATCATTCTGTAGATTTCCGCCGCACCCCCTTTAACTGATTCATGTCCCTTCTGCCCTCTTATGTCAATCCCTGCATTGAGAACATAGTTAATAGTCAGATAAAATAAAAGGTTAGGGTTAGAGTTAGGGTTTTATAGATTCAGAGAATCAAAGAGACATAGACAAAAGGGTTAGGGCTTACCAATAATTCGAACTCATAAAACATATGCCTACCTAGAAATGCCTGAATTCAGATTCAACAAAATTGATAATTCCAAATTGAAAAAGTAAAAATCCGAGTACATAGTTAATAGTCAGACTTTAAATTAGCAAAGTAAGCTTCAAAAAACATGGATATAGTTATACCTTGGCAAGTGGTTGAATATGTATTTTTGTGCTTCTACCTTTCTCACCAAAGACATAATCCAAGGTCGCCATTTAGTTTAAAAACCGAAAATGAGTTGGTCATTTTCATAGTGCACATATATATAGTTTTGTCTAACTTTTGTATTTATTTTCACGTCAGATCATGGGTTGTTTACTTTTGAAATTGAAGAAAGAAACTGAACCAAACTTTGAGATTCCTTGCGATTGACCCGGTCTCTTAGTACTGTGCAGACCATCTAACTGAATTTTGAGCTACATATACAATCTGTGAAATTACTGCAACTAAAAAAAAACACCAAATCAAAATTCAAAACAAACCCACAATATATCGGAAACAAACTCATTATCAAAAACCACTTCCTAAATTAACCAAACGACATTCTAACTGCCCAATGGAAAAGGATAAAAATGAAGTTGTTTAAAGAGGTTCTCACATGATTCCACTGATGGCCCGCACAGAGAACTACTATGTCAGCTTCACGAAAAGCTGATGTTAACCTTCGCCATGCCATTGACATGGATTGTTTTTCCAATGCCTCTATGCCTGCAAACATTTCATATTTTTGATCATTAATTGAAAAGAAGAGAATGGGTTAGACCGTAAAAAGCACTCTTCAGACTCACCTAGCTAAAAAAGATCCAATACGTACCTTGATTAAAATTGTTGTACTTCTATCCCACAATTAAGTCGAAGCTAAAGGCGTCAAATTTGATAGAATCCCCATGCTTGATGTCGATTGATGTCTTTAGCTTTTTATCTTTTCTGATGAACAGAGAGACGGGAAATGAGAACAGAGAGAGAAAATACAAATACAAAGAAAATACTTAATGGAACTGCAATTAAACACACATGAAGATACGTTTATTACCTCAATTGAACTGCACTTCTCCATTATATGTTTGACAAAGCCAGCACATTGAACTGGTTTTCTCATCATATCCATAAGCTATAAGAAAGTCAGAATCGATTTTTTTTGCAAGATAATCTGTCGGGATTATACTATATTGTACAAATTATTCGAGTCACCAAGTTTAGAAACTCTGACCTACTTGTAGTATTACCCTAGAAATTATAATGCATCACATTGCTACGTACCAGCACTACATCACGATGTGTAAATCCAAAGTCTAATCAGACACTTTAAAATAAGAAATGCAGGTACAAAAAGCAGAAAGCTTAACAAAATTATTATGTCATATATTGTGCAATTGCCACTACATGGGCGTTCTTGTTAGCAGGAATTATTGCGTAGGATAATTTGCTTGGAGGATTTGAAAAAATCAATCTATAACGTATAGTCTAGAGACATAATATTATAAGTCTAAAGAAAGAAAATCAGGGGCATGACTTTAGGGAGAATAAACTCAAGACCTCTTTCTTTCTAGGCATGTGCAGTTGCTCATTCCCAAATCAAAAATTTGGTGTTATTCTGGGGTAATCATCTTTTCCCTACTCTGTCCCTGAAGCTTGTACGTCCATGAAAAATGCTATTGTAATCGATGCAAAACTCCCACAATGAATATCTCATAAACAGTCGACATTACCAAAGCGTATATGACAAACTAAGATTTTTGTACCTTGACTAATTAGTTCATGGATTTGTTGCTAACGCACTTGAAAAAAAGAATAGAACTAAAGCAAAAGTCTTTACATCGATTACAATGTGTATTGTAACACTACCTGCACAAAGAGGATCCTTTCAATTAGGGTCACTAATATCAGCAGCCGATTTTCAGAAACAACAAATTACCAAAAAATGAAAGAAAACAATACCAACTGAGGCAGAGGCAACACATCAGTTAGGGTCTCTAAAAAGAACAACCATTTCCATCAAAAACTTATTCGATTAAGCTAAACAGAATAAAATATATCTTGTATCAATAAACAAATAAAAACCCTAAAACCATCATACCTTAAATTGAACACGAAGAACAAAACCCTATCCTTGAAGGCTGAAATAGAGAACATCATAAACACCACACTCAGTAACTAAACTCATTCAAAACCCTTAAACCGCTGAAAACAAGAAAAATATAATAAAGATTCGAGATGCTTATACTTAGTGGGATTATCGGGCTCGTTCAATACTTCACCCGGCTAAATTAAAATCAAAGCAAAGAAGAATTAATCAAAGACAACAATCAAAGAAGAATTAAGGATATCGTAGCTGGGGTTTGAATGGAGGGATTCAGATCTACGCACCTCTGTTGATTTGGGTTTTCGGTTATTTCTTCTTCTTTGTCTGGTGAGCCGGCGAAGGAGAACAGAGACAGAATAAGATGAAATCAGAGGCGGAAGTCGTTTTAGGTTTTAGGTCTGATTTTTAACGTAAGTATTATCTACATCAAATGGCGTCACTAACGTCCCGTTAAGTATTTGGTGTAAACCAAGTGTAACTAATTAGTTAAGATGTAATTACTCACATAAGTTTTGTATACCCACGTTTTCGCTAACGGTGTTAGAAACGCCCAGTTAAATACATGGTGTAAACTGAGTGTAATTCATGTTTTAATGTCTCGACCAATAGAGTCCCGCCACTTGTCGTCACCAGGATTGCTCTTCCTCAAAGCTTTTATCTAATTTAATTTGAGGGGGGTGTCACACTCACCGCGCGACGTGGGAGCTCATATGACTTAGCATTTTAAAGGAGGGGAGATTCCTCCTAAAATTAAAAAAAATTAAGCATCACCTCGAGATATTACAATGTTCTCAATAAAATATTCTTATTAAGTGGTTTTATGTATTCGTAGTTTTTAAATTCTATTTAATACTGACTCATGAGATTTGGGAATTTCTGTTTGGGGAACTTGCAGTGTTTGGTTGTTTGGCGATTGATTCATACGGTCCCGCCAAGACCATGATCGTGCATTCTAAAGATAGTTGGAATGAGATTTAGGATCCGAGAGGACTCTTAGTGGTCCTATCGAGACAATAATTCATACGATCCCGTTGGAGATACTCGATGCATCCTTTCTAAAGATATTTGGAATGAGACTCAGGATCCGAGAGAACTCTGTGCCGCAACACCACCGCTTCTAGAAATTTTGGGTTCGATGTATTGGTGTAATTGGGGATTTCTCGGATTCGATTTAAATCGCTGGAAGAACCATTGATTCATGGGTTCGATTCAAGTTGAAACACGTTTGAGGTTTATATCGAACCACCACCAAGCTTGCGAAGATTCAAGGTTTGTATTTTTTATTTTTATTTTTAAGGTTTTTTCCTTTAACAGAAACCACCACCACCACTAGAATATAGGTCTCTGTTTGTGTTTTTGTTCCCTCAAAATTGATTTATTTGTTATGGGTCATATACATTGACATGCATGGGTTATGTGTTTTTAGAATACTTGCACAACTCTGATTCTTCTTGAGCATCTACTGTAAGGGGATAAAAGAAGAAATAACAACTGAAAATCACAGTTAAAAAAGCCATTCAAGTTTACAACAGAGGTATGCATCAACATATAATGATCTTGAGTGTTAACTAGGGTTTGGAGGTTTAGCTTTTATGGCGTCTTTTGCTTCAATGGAGTACAAATTATCGATGGGATTTGCTAACCGCCATTTCAAAGAAATAGAAAAGTATAAAGAGGATGTATTCATAAAGAAATTACATGAAATGCTTAAAGAAAGGAGATGCAAAGTGTATACCGATTAAGCAAGGCCTTCCATGGACAATGTATGCACCACAGTGTATGCCAATATCCAATAAATACTAAAAATCACACAAACCAGTATCTTTTCTAAAATTTTAATTTACTGACAATTTTCGGCTTCTTAATGTTCACTACATGATTATAAAGTTTGCAAAAGTAAATGGGGTGGAGTCGTGGGGCGTACACCGTAGTTTGGTATCCAATTATTTGATATGGACTTTGAGAATTAAGAAGCTATTACATTGACATGCATTTTCCTTCATATGGTGTTTTCAATTTCAAGTATTGAGATTGGTGTTTTTGCCCCCTACAAGGTATGTGTTTAAGATCTTGATTTTTCACTTAGAAATTAGTTTTGTGTTTTCTTAACAATCGATTGTCGTTCACGATAGAGCACTCTTAATTGTAAAAAAAGTCCGGAGTTGTTAACTAAAAACAGTGATAACCTAAACAATGATCCATCAAAGCCATTGTGAATAGTGGTAAGTAGAGAACTCCATTGTGGGGAAAATGGATGATAAAAATGGTGGTAACGGTTCAACTCAAATTACATATGATGTTAATGTCTTGCGTGGTTGTTTTGGAAAGGCTAAGAGAGGTGCGGATTTCACTATAGCTAAGAATGTATTGACTCATTGACATCAACATTGTTGTAAGTTGTTTGCTTTGAAAACGAAAAGAAACTCAATGTTTTGTAGATGCCTGCCATGTCCTCAAATTCTTTTGGATCATATTTGATAGGTAATAACTATAATTCATGTATGAAACGTTACACCTGTAAACTAGCTTGGGTGGAAACCATTTTGAGTTCACCGGGTTTCTCTATTCTTTTCGTTTTTTTTTTTTTTTTGATGTTACTGCAGTTGAGTGCATCGAGTTCTTAAACCACATTTGTTTGTAGTTTGTGCTTCTTCAATACATGGTGTTAACAAGAGTGAGTGAATAATTTTGTGATTTGTTGAATAGTTTTTGGTTCTCAAAATAAGGTTCATTTATTTGTTTCCAAAATGATTCCATAGTACATGAGAGGGTGGCGTATTGGATATTTATTGTGGGCTGTGGGAGTGAAAATATAACTTTCCTCATGTATTAAAAGGTTATAAAATCGGGAGAGTTTAACTCATGTATTAAAAGGTTGGATCTCAAGGGAGAGTTTATAAACTGTATTAAAAGGTTGGATCTTAACGGAGAGTTTATAAAATCATTTTTAGCCCTTTGAAGTGAGTACGATAAAAATCCTATTGCTATTATACGGGCAGGCGGCGGCGAACCACACCAAATCAAAAATGCATCGGAACGGGGGCGAGGCGAATCCGAGCCATACTAAATTAAAAATGCACCGCAATAGGACGAGGCGGCCAGTCACACCAAATGAAAAATGCATCGCGATGGGCTAAGGCGAAGTGGCACCAATAGGGATGGCAATGGGGCGGGGACCTTGAATCCCATCCCCATCCCGTTCAAAAATCAAAACATATCCCCTACCTATTCCCCATAAGAATGGGGTGGGGATGGGTATGGAGAATCCCCGTAGGGATGGGTTTCCCATGGGTTACCATAACATTAAAATAAATATTTAAAATTTTGTAGGTAATAATAATTTTAAAATAATTATAATGGTTCAAACAATGATACTAACCTAAGTAAAGGCATTTTAAAATTTTAAGTTTATAATAACCAATCAAAACTGAAAAATAAATGAAAAACTGATCCACAACTAAGTATTATGGTTCCTTTTACTTCTTAGTTCCTCATTATTAACTATATTCCTCCATGTTAATCATCTCATCATGATCTTCTTCGTTATCTTCCAAAAAAAGTTCCTCAATCAGATATAATAGGTTATGGTATGTGGCGGGTATGGGGTGGGGACCTTGAATCCCACCCCCACCCCATCCCATCCCCGCATCACTACTTTGGGATTCCCCGTACTCCGCCCGCTCCCCGTTTATACGGATAAAACCCTAACCCATAGGGGCGGATCCCCACGGGATGGGTTTGGGTGGGGCAAATTGCCATCCCTAGGCACCAAATTAAACCAAAAAGTAAAAAAATGATGGTAGATGGTTTTGGGATCCGCCCGGTGCGTAGCACGGGCAAAAAATCTAGTCTTTGTTTATTTAGTCTTCCTTTTCTTGCCTTCTTTACTAGAACATCTGATATCTCATCACTCGTTCTATGTTTAAAAGTTAATTTCATCTCTTCACACTTTGATTCTCACACTATTTTACACTTTGGACCTAAACCTAAACGTAAGGTAACCGATTTAAATCTAGTATTTTGGGGTTATGTTCCTAAACAATGCTATACGTTTCTAACAAAAAATGAGCACATTGCGAAAACCATAACACAACCATTGACTACTTTGAAAATCAGCTGTCGAAATTTAATAAATTTTAAACCGTCAAAATTATAGTTAGCAGATAGTGAGGTTTGGTATTTATATGTAGAGATTTGTATAAGGGGTAGAGCTGGCAAACCAGCCAAAAACCCGCAAGTTGACCAGGACCGGACCGTGAAAACCCGCGCCCGTCCCGGCTGGGTCCTAAACAAGACGGGCGCGGGTTGGAGAAATATCGGCTCGTTGGAAAACGGGTTAACCTTGGTCCCGACCAGTAAACCCGCAGTCCAACCCGTTAACCCGCTATTTCCCTCACACGCCACATGTTACATACGCCGCCGCGTGTCCCCTCGTAAAACCGAATAAAACTTTTTTTTTTTCTTTTTGGACCACCCTAAATCTCTTCTTTTCTTTCTTCTTCTTCTTCGTAATTTTAGGGTTAACGGTTTAGTTGCGTTGAAATTAAGAAGGATTTGTGCTGAGAAAGAGGAGATCGATGGAGACAGAGATTAGTTTCTGATGTCGATCTCTAAGATGGAGAGTATTACTGTTGTTCAGATCAAGAACAAGGGAGATCGAGATTCAGGATGATTTCAAAATAGTTTAGTGAAAGTAATTGATGAACACTAAGAATGGGTATTGATGAATTAGGGGTTGGATTGAAGGTCCAGACTCCAGATCGAGAATTTGTGAAGAAATTGGAGGTGTTTTTGAAGGCGAGAAGAACAAAGACGAAGCCGAGAATCACGAATTTCCAATTCCAAAACCCTACACAGAAGATGAAATTGAGTTACTTGTTACACGTGGCCTACTACCCATTGGATGTCTTGGTCCAACTAGATTCCTAGGGTTGTATATAAAGGAAACTATGTAATCATTCTTCTCTAATCTCCTAATAAGATATTCTTCTTCTTGCCTCTACATATTCTTTATCCACCTCTAATTCTCCTCAATCACGTTATCATGCACGAGCTCTAACCCCGCAAGCGATGGATTTTGATTTTGATTTTTTTGGATTGTTATCATTGGAATAAATGGAATCATCATCGCCAAATCCGCCTAAGTTGGATCAATTTTCTCCTATTTTTCCCTCTTGGTTTTGATTTTTGCATACCCAATTTGATTGGAATTATTAAATTTGTGTTGAAAGCATTAATCCGTGGGTGAAAACTGATTTAATGGTATCTCTGTATTTGGATTTATTAAGTCCATGGTGAAAATTTATTTGATGATATTCGTACTGTGTAGTAATCAAAATAATTAGATTAGATTTACTTTGATTAGTTTAGTATTGTATACGTAGGTACTAATCAGGAATTGCTTTGATTAATAAGATTTAATTTAGAATTTCTTTGATTAAATTAATCGTTCGTATGTATTTTGGTAATTTGTTTGCAGATCTCGGGATAGGGAGTCTCTGAAAAGAGGAAAAAAAAAAAATTGTTCGTCTTCCACAACTGTCCTGTCCCGTTCCAGCAGCTGTCCTGTCCCGTCCAGTCCTGTCCCAACCCGGTCTGATAGCAGCCGACCCAACCAGAACCGGGACGAACCAACTCGAACCGGTCTGGTCCAACACAAACCGATCCGGGTCTTATCCAAATGGTCCGAACCAGGACCTACCAAACCGGGTCCGATCTACCCCGAACCGAACTGGATCCGATCCACCCTGATGATCAGTTCTGTTTTTGGGCCCTGGACGTGTGCGACTAAATTTGAGGTATGTAACATTATTACATTAAATACCTACTTGGGCTTGTATTGAGGTATGTAACATTAAATACCTACTTGGCCTTGTATATTTGTTTTGGGCTTGTATATTTGTTTTGGAAACATGCCTAGCTAGTTAGTTGTGTTTTGTTTGTTTTTGTAAAATAAGTGCAGATCATACAAACGGTCAACGTAAACTATGACTATTGATCTAGACCATTAGGAATTTGGTTTTATTGTTATTTTGTTCTCTTGAATATGATATTGGCTATAATTAAATGATGTCTTTTGTTCAATTGGTTGTACCAAACTCTATTTCAATGTATTCATTTGGGGTTTAAAAGAACTTAAGCACCATTATTGTGTACTTGATATTTTTCTCCCAAAATTTGAATGTTCCTTGACATGTATCCACTCACTCAACTATTAATATGTGTTTCAAAACATACGTTCAAATAAAATCACATGTATTCCAATTTTTGTGGAAGAACTCACAAAAGATTATATGAGTCGAAAAATTTTCATTTCTCTACTTCATCCATAATACTAACGAACCTAAGATATGTTGAAGTATGACAACAAGAGAATTAATTATTTTTAATAATATATTCAACCTAAAGTAAATGGTTGACATGTGTAGTGAGATTCTCTTGGCCTATTGAGATAAAGAAATTTCTCAAATTACGCTAAATGTAGCAAAAATAAAAATGGAAAGAACCCCAAAGTAATGAGGGTTAGACGATCGACTCATATAAGGCATGTGTAAAGGGATATATATATTTTTTATTTTTATTTTCCCCAAAAAGTAATGACACCAAAGTACAGTATCAATTGAACATGGGATAAAGCTAAAAATGTAATTTTAGCTTCCATCATAAATGCAAGAGTTGGAAATGCACCTAGTTATAGGTGTTTGTATATACAATGTAATGTATATGTGTATCGTAGTAACAACCAATTTTCACATCAACTTTAATGGCAACAAGAACTTTGCCCGCCAATTGACTATCTTAAAGAGCTCAAAGATCGCTCATTTTTTATTTTTTTTTCAAGATAGAACAAAGACGTCGCAAAATCTCTAGATGTACCAAGAGATAATCACACCTTGTTAAATTCCCAAGTAACCCGTGCAAATGGATATTATGTGGAACATCAAAATGGTGAGAATGTAATTGATTGCATCTTTTATAGTCACTAAAGTATTTGGAAGGAAACATACTTTAGAGAGACTAATGAGTCAATTTAGTGAAATGTAAATCACTATAGTATTAATTTGGATTATTGAATCCATATTGATTCCAATGATGAAATGTTGGAAATTGACTCACACAGGCTTTGGGCATAACCATAAAGCAACTTTGGTTGTGACATGATGATCGTTTTGAAAGGACTCATGCAATCATCACTTTATTTGAGTGAACAAAAATGGGAACAATATTGACAAAATGCGAAGTAATGACATATCTCTCAATAAGTGTTTTCTAAAGTACTAGATGCACAACCCCCTCCTCCGTTACATTATTCTTTTAAGTAAGAGAGCATATCACTCATTTTTACAAAGTCTTCAGTAAAATAGGATCGAGACCATCCTAAGATGCAATGGTAAAAATTTCATAATACAAAGAAAACAAGGTGAACTTTAGAAAAATATTCATGCAGAATGCGGACCATTAAAGTGACTGATGGATCTGGTGAATGTTTTGACTTTTGGACTAGTTATAGTTCCTAAGAAATTTGCGTTTGAAAACTACTAGCACATACCACACAATGCAAAGTGCAAAGGCTAACCACCCTTGTTAATGCTAGAGAATTTATATCAAAAGGACTTGATGAATATTGCATGTTTAATAAGATCAATATAGAACATCTTATACCCAATGGTCTCAAGCAGAGGCTACCATCAAAGGTTATAGATGGTGTCTAAGGAATAGGTTATGCGTACCAACCTACCTTTTATTGCTTTGGGGATATGCAATATTACGCGCATCTTTACTTAATTTTTGTAGAACCCAATATTAGTCAACCTTTTCTACGTACCGGTTGGTAAATCGAATTTAAGCCTGACGTTTGTGTTATTACGTATTTTTGGTTGCACTATATATGTGCCATTACGAGTCCACATCGTACTATGATGGGTCACGAAAATGATTAAGTAATTTTGTTGAATATTTACTCTCAACAATTATCCGCATTTTAAAACCTTTGGCAGAGATCTCTTACCGCTAGATTTGCGGTTTGTCACTTCGATGAGACAGTCTTCCGTCGTTAGGGAGATAAGAAAAAGTATTTTCTAAGGGAACGACATGAATTGTCGTGATGTGTTCCCACTGTGTCACATATTGATTCTTGTACTCCACAAATATAAATGTGAAGTGACAAAGAATAATCAATTTTCAGAATGTACGCTGATGTCGCTAAAGTGACAAGATCACACATACCACCAAATATTCTTGCAAGGTTAGAAATCCTCGGTATGGGGTACACCATAGACTAGGTGTTGCAACTACACTTGGTGGAAGTGTAGTTGAGGTCGTGGCTCCATAAAGGAAGATGGAGAGACCACTGTGTTCGATCAAAGCTCACCTAGAAAGGAAGTAGATGAGTAAGGCACAACCTAATTTGTATCATTAATGAAAGCATCTCATTTGATTGTCTCGACTATGTCCATGAATCAATACCGGAGGACGCTCCAATTTTTAAATGATTCTAGAGAACAATGAAATCCTGACGGATTATGAGAATGCACATGAGTCAACGGAAGTATCATGTGTGCACAATGATGATATAATCCATAAATAGTTGCTCCAGAAGTAGAGCACAATGAGATCGAACCATGCTTTATTTTGATTAATTTCAAATAAATAGCATATTTGGCCTACGCAATCCAGGTAGAACTTAGTTCTTTGGCAAATATACGGGTATTTGGTGTGGTAGTGCTAACCAACCAAGTGTAAAGCCTATTGGACACACATAATTAATTTGTCATAAAGCATAATGAGAAGAAAGTAGTCTTAAAGTACAAAGACTCGCCTTGTGGCGAGGTTTCTCACAAAGCTCGAATTGTTCTCTTGTAATGAACGTTATAGAGTTCCGCTACTTAGTTAGCTTGGTAATTTCAAAAGGACTTGAAATGCAAAGATATGTATGTGGTTGTTACGTATCTCTGAAAGAATCAAGAGATAGAATATATTTACAAAAGTACTTGATAGACTTTTGTTACCAAAATCAAATGACTCTAAACCACAGAAAGCGTTTACGCTTAGATAGAACGCTCACTTATAGATTCAAGCAATCGGGCGGATGTGGTATACCCGTCTAAGTGGCTATTTGATTTGGAGGATAAACAAGTAAGTTATTTTTCCTTGCGTATTCATAAGAAAGTTCCTGATTTGGAATTGTAGCTATTTATGTTGATGGTACAAACATGATTTTTACTCTTGATGTAATAAGAGACCTTGAAAGCTATTTAAAATCCGAATTTGAGATGAAAAATCTAGGGAAAGCTCGATCGAATACTGAGCTTGTGGTATATTATTCCACCAGTTTGCATATGTCTAAAGTTGTCAGGCAATTTAACAAAGACATGCATCCTGATAGCACTCCCATGATTAGTCGAGGTTCAAATGAAAGTAAGTAACCATTTCGTCCAAAGGAATATGACGAAGATGTGTTGGGAGATGAAATTCCAATATCTAAGTACAATAGACGCATTGTTGTACTTAGTATAATAATGTACTCGATTAAATTTTACATCCTCGGGGAACTTGTTAGCTAGATATAGCTCCGCGCCAACGCAACGTCATTGGAATGGTATAGTGAATGTAATCATGTACTTAAAAGTAACCATTGACATAAATTTATTTTATCCCTACAAAGACATTAAAAGGAATGCTAATGAAAGTGCAATCCAAAAATTTGTTGATTATGAAGGAACAATAATCTCTTCCCCAACGAAAGTAATTAGAGGGAGATATGGTAGATTATTTTCTAGGTTATTACTGATATTCAGTTTCGAAAAATACATGACTAAAGGAACTGTCTGGAATAACTCTGAAAGTAATCAGGGGGAGATGCCGACATCAGGGGGAGGATCCAAGGATATGATGTCGACATAATTTACTTCGAAATTGAAGTTGTGTTGTACTCTTTTTCCTTCGATCGAGAATAGTTTTTCCCATAGGGTTTTGTTACTCGACAAGGTTTTTAGCGACAATACTAAAAGCATCAAGTATGTTGAACGTTGAAGACATAAACATCGTGTTGATATTATTGAAAATATCCAATCAAAGAAATGAAACTCGATAGTCCGCATTAAGCAACGTAACTTCCGAATCAACAACAACTGTCTTATAAACATTCAAGTCACCAAAGTAAAGTGTGATAAACCCCTTCCGATCGCATTAGACTAACGAAAAATTGTCTCGACATCGTGGGGAGCATCTAATAGTATGTTGAACTATTTTCCTTCACCGAGGTTGTTTTTTCCTACATGGTTTTATAACTCGGCAAGGTTTTTAATGAGACAACAACAAATACCGGGAATGTAATTTCCTAACTAAGGCTATTGTCTTTCCCACGAGGATTTTCTACCGTAAGAGTTGTGATGCAACTAGTCAACTTCAACGGAGAAAAGTGATCATCTGCAGTGGATCACCTTTACTTGCATCTGTCACGTTGTACTCTTTTCCCTTCGTCAAGGTTTTATCCCACTGGGTTTTCCGTGTCAAGGTTTTAATGAGGCAACATATTCGAGTCTAACTATGTTCTACATTTGTGTAATATTGTACTCTTTTTCTTTAGTTGGGGTTTTGTCCCTTTGGGTTTCCCTGGCGAAGTTTTAACGAGGCAATTAACTTAGACTCATCGATCTTTGAAGATCGTATTGCATGTGATGAACTACATGTAAAGTACGAGACAACATGTGAAGTACTACATGTGAAGAGTTGAAGCAAGGTTTTATCCCACTGGGTTTTTCCTTGTCAATGTTTTAGTAAGGCAATTGATTTCAGCACAAGTCATCAAGGAGAGAACGACATTTGAAGAACTATATGTGAAGCACTATGTATAAAGTTTTGTTATTGAACCGCACAAGGGGGAGTGTTACAGGGCCTACGGCCCATTGGATGTCTTGTCCAACTAGATTCCTAGGGTTGTATATAAAGGAAACTATGTAATCATTCTTCTCTAATCTCCTAATAAGATATTCTTCTTCTTGCCTCTACATATTCTTTATCCACCTCTAATTCTCCTCAATCATTACTTACATTAATACTTGGTGATACTTTCATTTCCCGAATGATTTTGTTGTGTTTATACTAAGAATGTTGTTGAATTAGTTATTGCATGGATTAGAGTTTGATAAATCATACCCTAAATTGAAAATTTTGATCATCTTTTTTGACTTCTTGATTCTTTGACTTGAATATTTCGTGATCAGATTTGTATTTTGAATGTATAATTTGGATATAGATTCCAAGAACTCAGTTTTTGTGGATTCTTTGATTTTGATTCCCTGCATGTTTAATCCCAATTCATTTATTAGTATTTTTCTTAGTTGGATTTTTAAAATAAGCCTAATTTTGAGATTTCTCGGAATAAGAAGCAACAAAGTTATTGGGGCGTTGATCTTCTTCAAAGAAGATTTAAAAGATGAGAAGTAATGGGTGTGTTGTTGAATGGAAGAAAGCTTGGATTGAAATAGATAAATGTGTAGGTATTCATGGAAGAAAGAAAAGGTCGTAATTTGGCCTGGAAATCGACCAAAAATAGATGAATGAATTAGGTTGCATAGAAGGAGCTTTAGATGGCCTGAATGTGGCCGGAAATAGACCAGAAATCGATTTCTGGCGAGTTGACTCAACAGAAACCAGCTAACCCGTGAGCTCCCGTGAACCCGCAAGCTTTACCCAGGACGGGCGCGGGTTGGAGAAATGACCACCCGTGAAGAATTTCAACCCGCAAGCTTAGGCTCAGATAACCCGTAACCCGCGGGTTGGTCACAAGCCAGACCCCCCGCCTGCTTGCCTCTAATAAGGGGTACAATTTCCCAAATATTAGCTTTCAAATGACTTGGTTTTTATATTAAGAAAAAAAATTAACGGTGAAAATGTGAGGTACCATGAGAATCAAAGTGTGACTAGGTCCTCCCTCTTTCGAAATAAAATAAAAATAATGCTAAATAAAGTTAGCTACAAAATAAATAAAAGTATTTTCAAACGGAAGGAATAGATGGATTCAAAGATGGTTAGTAGCACAAATTTGTTATCCAAGAGTGGTTGCTTTTTTCTATATGTTTTTAACCTTTTTCAACGACTCTTTTTCTCTCTTCAAAATATTTTCCTTCTGACTTTATTTTTCTTTCTCAACCTCCATGGAAGGGTAATTTCTAGGTTAGATTCGGGGTTTATTACGGGCGTATGAGCATGGGTAGGGATGAATAAGGGGACAATAACATACACGGACCTTTTTATTTGTAGTTTTAAGCTAGTCCAATTAAGTTTTGAGAGAAGATTTCTTCGCTTCTTTATCATCTTTCTTTTATTTCTTTTCTATGGAGTTCTTTCCCTTTCTCGGATCCTTTTCTTCTTAATAATTTTGGGTCTTTTCATCATGGTAGGCTTTGGGTTTTTTTTTTTTTTTTTTTAATATTTTGTCCTAAAAAAGAACTTGTTAGCTTGGATTGATGAAAGAATACCTTTACTCTTTGTTCTGCTTATCTTATTACAAAATCTCTCATTTGAATGTTTTTTTTTTCTTTCTTTTTTTTGGTTTTTTGGTGGTTTTTATTTTCATCTTTGGTGGGCATGTGGTTTGTTACGTGGTTAATTTCTCTTGTTCTCTGTGTTTGATCTTTTGATTCAGGAAGCCCATCTATTTTTTCTATCAATTGTTTTTATTTCTTTAAGTTTTCATATATATATATATTTTTCTTTTTCTTCTCTGGTTTCCTTATGATTCAGTTTTCTTTAACTTCCATTAATTCCTGCCATGTTTGGTTTAACTTTGGGTTTAAGCCGTCATTTTTGGTTTATTGAAAAAGTTTTTTGTTTGTGTATCAAAGGGTCATATACAAAAAGGGTCGGGTAGTCGATGAGTTTTTATCTGGGTGGTTCTTACCAGTTTATCTGTTCTTGAACCGACATACCTTTATACTTATTCCTCTTCTGTTTTGCTCTTGTTATGATTAGCTTTGTAAAGTTTTTTCTTTTGTGTTTCCGGAAGAAAAAATAATAAGTAGTAACCCCTTGCTCGTGAAACCCAAATAACCCAAGACCAATCTTTCTCACAGTATGTTTCAATATTTCTTTCGCCAGTTTATAATATAACGTCCATTTAGTTAAGTTTGTATTCTGTTCAAGTTTATTTTTCTCAATTACTTAAGAAAAATAATTCCTATGAAGTATCTTGATGTTTAAATTATTGTTGGATATGTACCACTTCTGGTTTCGTCTTATGAATAAAGGAGATGTGAATGCTTGTATCCTTTATGAGATTCACCCTACGAATCTTCAATTGAGAAGTATGCTAAAAAATATTTCTCAAATATTAAAAAGACTCGTTAATCTTATAGAAGACATCGAGACACTGTTATCAGCCTTGATAGAAAGGCTCACGGAAATATCTTGATAGTCCTATTGATCACAAGCAAAGGTGTTCATCTTTCACAAGTTGATTATGAAGGGACTACATAGTTTCAACACTAGAAAACAACTCAATGGGTACTGAAGGAGAACGAAAAAGTACTATGTGTTTTAAGAACTATAAACCTTAATTTTCTCAGGATTTTTGGATGACCAATAAATTAGAAGTATTTGAAAAACGTTGGGAAATAGAGAATTTTCAATTTTTTCAAATCCCTTCTAACCCAAATTTCTTCAAATTTTCTATATAGCGTTCAAATTTCACTTCAAACTCATTATAATTTACTAAAAATTTGTTATTTATTTTTTTATAAGAAAACCGTTTAGATCAGTGCCCCACCATGAAGGTGATCATCTGATACTCAAGGGAAAAAAAAGATTTATATCGTTGTTTAGTATTACCATCTGCATTCAACTAAGATTTATCTTGTTTATTAGTCGAAAAAATAAGAAGGGAATATGTCCAAAAATCGAGAAATCTCAGATATCTTATATGTCATAGAAATTTTAGACTATTAGCTAATTCCAACTCCCATCTCTTGCATTGAAAAACTTAACTAAACTTCCAATATTATTTTGTCACTACAAAATAAAAGGTCAAACAAGTGAATAACCAATATTTAACTATTTTTGATGTCATACAAAGTTGGTAACAACAGAAAGATTTATTTGTATAATAACATTTAAATGAACATGTTGGAGAGACAAATATTGCCGGAAACATATTCCGAATGCGGCTAGAGTTTGCATTGTGTTTATTCTAACTAAGTTCAAAATTCAAAATTAAATGTTCCTCCCTACGCATTTGAGCAATGTGTAAGTTGAAAATTTGTATGTTTAGATTATGTTTATTTCTAACTTCAGAAATCAGCTAAGAGAAGCCATTTTGAAGAGAAAAAAATAGATATAGATGAGTACTTCGAGGGAATCAAACCTCCAATAGACACAAAGTGCCAAAATAATTTAATTCTGTGAATCTGATGGTAACCGAAAGAAAACGTCTAACATTATGAATTCAAATATTTTGTCTGAATACCTCGAACTCCAGTTTTCCTGATCATCCCATTCTTTCTCGTCGGCACAGTACATATTCTCCTCCTCCCACGCATCATGCATTACCAGAAAAAGTCTGGTTGGTAGTTTATAAAAATGAAGTCTAGGGTCTTGTTTATCAAGAAGTAGACTAGCATTTAGTTGCTTTATCTCACTCTCAAAACTTTTGTTGTTAATCAAATAATTTTTAGTTCAAGCTATTTTCAATGTAAATGTACAATTGCTTGATTTAAATGAACTGAATATTTATTGAATATGATGATGTATTAAAGTAAATATCAGGAAGTTAGGAAATTAAAAGATATTTGTGTTTGTTTTAGTTTATAATTTGGGAGAAGATGAAAACTGAAATGATTTAGTATTTTTTTTAGGATTAGTACTAGTATATTAGAGTTAGGGTGAGTGTAAATAAAAATGTCTCTCACTTTCGTTTTCTCTCTGAACCCTTTAAACCCTAGTGCTAGAGAACTTTTCAGTGGAACTCGCAAGTTTTACGACATGCTTACCTTTGTTTAATTTCATTTCTTTAGGAATCTCTTTCCATATAGATGTATCAACCAGAAATGGTTTAAATGTTCGTTGTTTTTGTTAGTTTATAGAAGGGTCCAATCGAGCAGTTCTTCCTAGATGTTGCACATAATCGTAATGGCACAGAGGTGTCCATATGGTGTTCCCTTCAGGAAGTTTAAATATGGAGAAGAGCGAAGCAAGATTTTTTTTTTCTAGATGCAGGTCAGTAAAAATTATGTTTTCATAAAGTACTAACACTCGAAGAACTTGTACTAATACCTAAATTGCATAATAGGGGACTTGGTTTTACTACCCAAATTATTAACCACTGTAAACTGGTCTTCAAATATACAAGAGGCACAAACAAAACTAAGGTTAGTAACTCTTTGAACTTCTTATTTTTCGATTCTTCTGACTTCCCTTTTTCTAACTAAACATTTCTGCTCTATAAAAGATAGTTTAATCGAGAAGTTTAAAAAACAGTTCAAACAACCAACTCTTTCGATAGAAACTTAAAACACTTTTCCTAGCTAGTTGTTCAATACTGGATAACAAACATAGGTAATAATGTCATCCAATTCTTCGATAATTTCAAAAAATAAGAAACCATCTTGACCCGTGAAGGTCCCTTGGACTCTTTTATCTTTAGGAAATATTGCCGTATAGTGTCATCACGTCCCAAACCGACAGTACATACGGAATGGAAACCAGGATCAAAAAGAAATTATTTGCTTTTGTCACCTCCTCTGTAAAGGCATCTTTCGTAAGCCTCATAGTTTGGAAGCCGCTCATCGATTTTTACAACGGACAAATGTGATTTAGTAATATCACAGCCCTGAGAATATCCTATATATGGAAAAATGTGATTTATTTTTTCAAGGCCATTAAAGGGGAAGATCTCAGCAAGGGGGGAATTTTTGGCCACATCTTTTGACCGCCAACTAATAGCTTTTGGAGAGATTTTAAACCCATTTGGCAGGCTTCTTCCTCGAATGAAATAATCAAAGATACAACGGCAAAAAACCGTCACAATTAATTAAACACAACCCACCGAAGTATCATATGAGATAATCAATAAAACGGAGAAACCAAATGTTGGTGTTGTGGAACACGATAACTTACGTTTTTGGTTTTTAAGATTTTATTTTGAACGTGTATTTTACACATTCTTATACATACAATTATGATTACTAATACTCATAAACATGCATAGATGGTATATCATGAGATATGTATTTTTGATTTTGCAAACTCTTGCCACGTTAGGAATGTGTTCCGATAATATTTTTCTCTTCATTTTAATTGAGACATAAATAAATCTTTCTGCTACCAACTTTGTTTGACATCAAAATGGGTTCTGCTGGTGATTGAAAAAATATGTTATTTAATTTATAACATAACAAAAATTTAGTTATTCACTTGTTTGACCATTTATTTAATATTGGAAGTTTTAGTAAGGTTTTTTTTCACCGAAAGAGATGGAAATTGGTGTTAGTCGACAGTCTAGAATTTCCACGGCATACAATATACCTAAGATTTATTGATTTTAGGAAGATGGTGTAAGGTGGGCTTCATGTCTAGGCAAAGATACTCTCAAACCATTACAAGTGAAGTGTTATCTATATCAAATCTTCTCTCTTTCATCCCTATTAAAGAAGGGGTTACGGATACCCGAATTTGGGTTGGTAGTGATCATGGTCAATATATGGTTAAGGATGAAAGTAAAGACAATGACAATCAAGGTGAGACAGATTATCCAATCAATATTGTATGGATTAATGAGTGCCCTCACAAAATCAATTTTTTTCTTTGGCTTCTCTCTCATGATCGGGTAATGACGGCGGATAAACTTTTAAGAAGAGGTATGGATGTCTCTACAAAAAAAATGAGAAGGATGAGAAGCTGAGTCGTCTAAGGAATGACATGGGTAACGAGGTATTCAAAGCTGTGTCAAATGCGTTGTTGGAGTTGAATGAATACAATGGGAGTGGTAGGTACATAGTCCCAGAATTGTGGAACTTCAAAGACGGGAGAAGGGCAACACACTTAAGGAAGGAATCCAGAGATTAACCAAAGGGAAAATTAGTTAGCCCTTTATAATCACCGAGCAAGCAATAGTCGCTATCAAACTAATTAAACACGCTACTGTCACCCGACTAACTAACATACTATCAAACTAACTAACATGTGGCACCAATAATGGCAGAACATTATAAAGACATATCTTATAATATCGACACATGTCTATGAAGCGATAAACAAAGTTACACCTAATTAGAGGAGCCAGAACATTACCTAGGGACAAAATCGAAAATTGGGATGCATATTGATGCTCCAAGGGACACCCAGATGACTAACCGCTTTCAAATTGAACTCATTGCATTTGCATTGCATTTTCCAATTATCCTCTTACTCTTTAGGCGAATTCTCTTGGAGGTTTCTTTTGATACAAAGCGTCAAATGTTCTTTCAACTCCCCCGGAATGATTTTTCAATGAGTTTATATGTGATCATTAACCATGAAATACACATAATACATAATTTAATCTTTGAATTTTAAAAAAAAATAATCAGTAAATCCAATTACCCACAAATTGGTACAGACCGTCATTATTGTGTTACCCGCTGTAATAGAATTTCATGGTGATGGGATTAACTTGATTAATTCGAATTTTATTACTCTTGAAGTAAGAAGAATTGTTCTTTAAGATGTTCATAAGAATAGTTTCCTTACGATTATTAGAATTTTACCTTTGATAATTCCTTTCTTGGGAGATTCTTTTTCATTGAGCGGAAATTTTGTTGTTGTACGTTGAACATCTGGCGATAAATTCGAAGGTGATCTGAAACAAATTTGACAAAATTAAAAATAAATTAACAACTCAAAAAACACAGTTTGACGCTTTAAACAATAGTACAAAACCCATTGTTTGAAGATAGTGACCAACCTTTTCGCAACTGCAACGATGCATGAATAAAAAGATTACTAAATTTCTTTCCCATCTCTTCCAGCCAAATTAAAGCCTCAAAAAAAAAATTTAACCTCAATTCTCTTCACTCCAGAGTCCTGACTAATAAAAAGAAAAGAACACGCCCAACAAATTACAAAATATCAAGAAAGAAACATCACCAGTACAAATTGGCTGCAATCCGACCAAGCTATGCAAGGGTATAACTTGGATGCATTGATGGTTACCTGAAACCAACATAAATAATGGTTTATCACAGTTGATTTGGGTTATTGATACATTGAATAAAATAAACAATCATCAAAATATCCATTATTAGGGTTCAAACCTCCATTATTAGGGTTCACACCTGCATGAATAACCTCGAGTGCCATAGTTTCGAGAGAATCGAGCAGATCCGGTCCTGAGTCTAGAAGGGCCTTGTGCGAAAAAATTTCGCAGGGCCTTTTATAAGGTCAATTTTTTTTTGACGTGAACGGTAACTCTATTTGTTAATGTCCACCAACAAGAACAAGAATACCCAAAAGAAACTCAAAATATATAGCCATGGACAGGTGCTTGTGGTAATGATATGATAAATATTTAAGATTTAGTGATGTTTTGGGATGAGAAAATACAATAAAACAACTAGACAACCTATTGGATCGAGGAACTTAGCTATCTCGCCCAAGTGAGTTCGAGTGCTAGCAAGTAGCAATAGGGCAAAGGCCAAGATTTTTTTTCGTTTTTTTGATATGTTAGACTTACTGGGCTTGGAGGGCACAGATAGTATACAACATAGGTCCATAGGACAAAAGGCCCTCGGCAGAGTTGGGCCCTGTGCGGTCGCACGCCGTGCACGGCCTGAGGCCCGGTTCTGGAGTCGAGCATCAACCGAAAAATCAAGAATACAAAGCAATCAACACAAAATTATAATGAGAATTATACCCTATAAGGAACCTAACGAAACGCAAGGAATCGACGGAGAGAAAAGAATTATTACTTCTAGCCACAGGAATGACTTCCCCAAATTACTCTCGCCCCAAATTATTACTTTGAAGCACCTGTAAAAAATTAACTTTAGCCGCTTTTGTCCGTAACTTTGAATGGTGTATACTCTCGTAGGTTGGGTTTGATTAAGTTTGGATGAGGTTTTAGAAGAGAGAACTCGGAAAAGGGGCGAGATGGTGTACAGAAAAGAATTTCTTTTGTTCGTTTTTTTCCCGGATTTATTACTTATCAGTTTACACAAACACCAATCGACGATCCCAGTGTACTCTCGCGGATCCACCGATCCCGGCCACAGGATCTCATCTGGACGGCCGTGAATCACCCTTATTCCCTCCCCTCCCCAGCCTTCCCTGGCAACGGGATCGTCGAATCCAACTGCATGCATGACATGGAGACAACCACCATATTTCCATAATGGGACTCCCCCTAGTATTCTTTGTCACTGTATAGATATCCTTTTTATGTATTATCTCCCCGTAGTTTTCACTTGAGCATCAAAGAAAAAGAAGTGAACCACAAGAATAGATTCCTCTTGAGAACAATTCCAGCTTATTGGTGCCACAAATTCTCTCTTTTGTTGCATTTCGTTGGTTTCTTCTGTCTAGTTTACTGTCATTTTCATTTTCAAAGCCCTGGAACGAAATCGTATTCTTAGTTAGTCACAGTAACTTGTGGACACAGCTATATTCTACTTCACACACCACAACGTTAAATTTGGACATTTCCACATTTCGTGTTGGATAACAGAAGCCCATTAGTAGTGCATGGGCCTGACAATGTATAGTTTCACATTGGTCATCTACTTTGTTGCCTGACAATTGTTTTGGATACCAGAGTTTTCCAGGTCATTTCACGATAAACCAAAAAATTTGAGTTGGAACACTTGGATTGGGACTTGGAGGAAACTGTAGGAACCACAACTGAAGGGAGTTCTGGTCTATAGATGCAAAGTGTCTGTCTGGCATTACATAAACACATTAGAATTTTGTGCATATTTTTTTTTTTTTTTTTTTTTTGGAAAGTTCTTATAACCATCTTTAATATTCACAAGAGTTGAATATAAATTCATATAATTCAGTTTCAGTGCATAGGCAGAAGAAGATGTTCATATATTTCTTGCTTTTTAATTGGCATCCCTTAATCATTGAACGTAACTAAACTGCTGTAGACGAAGATAAATGAGAAGGATGAAAAGTTGAGTCGCTTGAGGATCGAATGACATGGGTGATGAGGTATTCAAAGCTGTTGCAACAGCATTATTGGAGTTAAATGAATACAATGGGAGTGCGAGGTACGTAGTCTCAGAATTATGTAACTTCAAAGAAGGTAGAAAGGCGACTTTGAAGGAGGGTATCCAAAGATTAAGCAAATCAAAGAAAAAGAAGTGAAATACATGAAACTATTTGCATTGAGTAGTACAATGGACCCTATTCTTAGAAAAAAAATGCAGTGTCTTAAGAAGGGGTCGTAAATTCTTTTTGTGTCTTTTGGGGAATTTTATCGGTATGGTTTATAATAATGCAGTTATAATAATTATAGGAAGGGTATTCTCTATATTAGCAGCAGGTTATGTCTTCTCTTTTGATATTGTTCTTGAACATGATTGTTGTGGTGGTGGTTTTAATCTATATTGGAGATTATCTGCAGATTCTGGTCATGGTTCTCTAATTTGCTAATTAAGAAGCTGATTTTTGACAAGTACAACTCTGACTTTTCTGGTTATCTCCTGTAATCCTTTTTTTGTGACAATGGAATTGTGTTGGCAGATTTGAATTGCTTGGGCACATGCAAAGAATTGTGTTCTCATTTGGCTGATAACTGAAAAAGAATGTTTTGCTTCTTTAAATATGTCATTAACCACCGCTCGTTAATCCCTCAAAGTTGGGCATAATGTGAAGATCTCATTCTTATTTGTGGCAGCACGGTAATGAAGTAAGAACTTCAGAGCTAGGCTGATCTAATGTGTGCTAGCTCTATCTATGATTGGTAGATTTATTATTTTTTCCCCTTCCCTATCTAGAATCCTAACTTCACTAGGATCACCATGTTATTGCCATAAGCTCATATCAGGCAGTGGGATTCCAATACCTTAGGCCTAAGTAAATTCTTTTTTTTCCCCCAACGTGCAAGTGCAACTGCTTTGTCATATCCGTCCTCTTATCACCTAACAGTGTATGCAGGAGGGTTGCTCAAATGTCTTTGATGGCATTGAGAGACTTCATGTCAAAAATTACCTTGTACTGGTCATCTTCGCGAAATTGCATTATGCACTAGTTTTCTGTTACCCAGGGACGGAGCTAGAACTTTTGTTGAGGGGGGACAGATGAAAGTCATGTTCTAAAACTGGTTAGGCGGGCCGCGAATTTTTTTTTCTCGTCTTCTTAATGTATTTTTGGGTTGCCAACCCATTGAAATATTTGTTAAATTATAATATATGAATTCGTACATAATAAACATGCTAGGGATGGGTGTGGTTGACAGTTTTAAGGGTATCTAGCCATTTTGAATCAATTTACCATCTTCATAGCATATTGCTTATTGGATTCTTAATTTTGCTTGCAATATGAAGTTTTCATACACAGTTTATTCCAGGAAAACTTTCATATACACAGTTTATTCTTGGAAAACTATTAGTAATTAAGGGAAGAATACCGAATTCTAGTTTTCCTTACCAATTTTCCAACTATCTCCCATAAACTTGTCCCCCTATGTACTAAAATTTCCAAATTACCGAACCTATATAGGAAGCATAACAAAATCTAGGGGGGACAATTGTCCCCACTAGACTGTTAGTAGATCCGTCCCTGCTGTTACCTCAAGGCTCCAAAACTACCTCTTTTTGTTGATTTGGAACTTCTAAGAGCATCTCCAATGCTAAGGTGTGGAAGTCATCTTATGTGGAGGTCTTATTAATATATTTTTATTGGGGGTGATTCCTATGTGGCTAAAACAAATAAAAATTTGATATTTTACCTCAAGTTTCATCTCCAATGCTAAAGTCTTTCTACCCTAAAATCAATTTTGGAATAAGTTTTCGGTCCGCGAGTTATAACCCCAAAGGTGTCACTATCCATCCACAAAAAACCCATCAAAACAAAAGTAACACAAAAACCCCAAAAAAATAAAAGTAACATAAAAACCCCAAAGAATTTGATGAAACCAATTTTGAAATTTGGGGTTTTTGTATCAATTTTGTTTAAGATGGAGTTTTAATGGATCCCAACATTTGAACGAGGTTTTTGTACCTCAGGTTTGGTCACCTTGGGTTTTTAAGACTAGTTCTCATAAGTTTTATAAGGGGTCATAATTATGGAAAAAACTATCTTTGAAGTTATCACCCAATAACAATATTTTTTAATCAAAAGAAATCAATTTTGAATAAAATATTGATGATGTGTCAATAGACCCAGGGTCATGGAAAAGGTGAAGATATGACTTTCTCCTCTACCCCTTCTTATAAGATGGCATCCTTGTCATGATTTTTCATTAGCCTTACCATAGCATTGGAGATCAATTTTTGGTTAAAAAAGACCTTCACCCCTAGCATCGGAGATGCTCTAATGCGGCACTTAGACAGAAATCACTAATGTTGATATTTTTCAAAGCAATTTAGAACAGATAGAAAGGCCAGGCCTAATAACTATTCAAATTTCATGCATTTGTCAAAGCAGTTAAGAACCAGAAGACTAACAGCATGAGTATTTGCACATAATATATATCTGAAATCATTAACAACCAATCATTAATCCTTTCTTCAAAGTTGGGCATAACAGTTGAGACTAATTATACACACAAATCGTCTCCCTTTTGTTGTTTGCCTTGGTTAATATGTTTTTCTTTTATTACAATGTCTAGTTTATTCGATGCACTCTAATTTTCTTCTGCATGACTTTGGAAAGAATCAAAATCTTAGTTAGTCTTAATTACTTGTTGACACAACCATATTCTCTACCTTTTTATCAAGGTGTTTCTTCCTTGCATCATTAAAATGTTGGATACAAAATTACATCAAAGATATAACCATCACCATCACCATCACCATGAGATTTTTGTAAGATTTTCCACGCTTGGAAAATGAGGTATCTAGAGATATATGAGTAATGAATTATAGACGGATCAAACGAGTGTCAAAGCAAGAAACGATTTAAATAACGACCCTACCTACTTAACTCAATGAGTCGACTCAGCTTCTTAGATTTTGATGTATGAAATTCTGAATTGCGGATCGGTCATTTTGAGTTTGAATCGGTTGGATAAATTCTTACTGTAACACCCTAGTACGTGGTTATAATTGTCGAAATCCGACATATCTCTATTTCATGATGGACTATGTGGTATACCTGTACGTGTATGCATGTGTGTATATCGATCGTAAATTGCAGTAACGCACAAGATAAACAAGATAAAACATTCAAGTCAAAATCTTAAACATTGCTGCCACCACACTGTTAGTTATTTGGCTGAGCAAATGGGAATGCATGCATCGATCCTATTTTTGTCCTTGTCTTAAGTTTTTAGTTTTAACTTCTTGTGCTCTAGTGATTATGTATATGTTATTGGGATTCGAGAAAAAACTTCAACGTTTTGGTTAAAGAAGCTACTAAGCTACTCATAAAGTTTGCATATCAAACAAAATGAAGCGTAGTCTGTTACGGGACTGCATTTTTGTTTTTGAGATAGCAAATGTGAACTCTGACCACAGTGTAAAATCAGTCTATTGTCACCAAGGATATTTATTCTGCGTCATCAAAGAATCAAAAACGGCTCTATTAATTATAGGGAAACTTGGGGATATGCCCTAAAATCGACTATCATCTTAGGGATATGTTCCAACATTCCAGTTTTCGGGAATATGTTCCAGCCGTCCAAAATCCAATCCAATACCGTTAAGCAGTCAACATTCACACACACTTAGGATTACATATGAGAATTATACTATATACTAACACCTTTACAAGGTTTGGGAAGATATTCAGATAGAAAAAACCTCGAAGAAATTAGAGAGAAAGTTGACTATTTAACGGTTCCTTGACCGAAACCGTTACTTTGGAGAAAATTTTTGATGGGGGCATTTTTTGAAGGGGGCATGGGGGACAAGTCATATGTTGACACATGCACGCGATATTAATGAATTTTGTTTCCAAAAATACCAACACCAATCAATAAAACAGATTTTATCTCCAAAAATAAACTTCTTTTATATTTTTGGAAACAGAATTCATTAATATCGCGTGCATGTGTCAACATATGATTTGTCCCCCATGCCCCCTTCAAAAAACGCCCCCATCAAAAATTTTCTCGAAATATTCTCGAAACTGAATGGACATATCCCCAAGATAATGATTGATTTTTGGGGCATATTCCCAATTTCCCCTTAATTATACTCATGTAAGATGAGTTTCTTAACTAAACTCTTAATCACAAATATTGGGCTGGTTCAACTGCATGCAAGGGGTTAGGTGGAACATGCTTAGTGCTATCAATGTGAACTCTTCTTAATATTATAGTTCTCATAGCTCTATTTGCTCGGTTTATCATAATCTATTGAATGAAAGAAAAATAAAAAAAACTAGAAGCAATCAGGTAAGTTGTTGCAACGTTTTCTTTTGATTTAGTTTGAAGTCTCAATTTGTACACAGTTGTTTTGTGTTAGCTGACTTGTTTTGGTTTTGGATCTTAATCTCAGGAGATGCTTTGAGACATTGGCGAAAACTAAAGAGGGTAGGAAACAAAGATTGTAGATAAAGATTATGTTTTTTAGATTAAAGAGAGAAATTTTCATCAAGAAGCATCAAAAGCTTAAGTACAATGTACCATATAAAATTCTGTTAAATTGGGCCGATATAGCTTCTCTAGATGATACAGTTTTCTTTGTTAAGCTACAGTTAATTGTCAGCCTGTTGCGACACCAAACCGTCTTACATTATTATTTCCTTATTTAGTTTTATCCTAATTATTGCTTAGACTTTCCTAGTTTGATTAGTATTCTTTTATTGCATTACTTGCTTATCAAGCAATGATTAGCTATAAATACTAGCTCGAGTTGTAACAGAACATAAGCTTAACTAATACAAATCGGTTTACAACTGAATTCTCTTCTTTAACTCCCAAGCGAGAGGTTGTTAACCCCAAAATAAAAGGGTTTTATCTAGGTTTCTTGTTCTCTTTTACGTGTTCTAAACTAGTGTTGGTCAAGGATCCTAACATCTGGTCCAGAGCTAGGTTAGATCAAACCCTAAATTTGCACAAATTTTTTTTTTTCCAATGACATATACGGAAGATCTTTCTCTCTTGCAACAAGACATCAAAGGAGTTACTACGAAACTTGATACTCTTATCACTACCATTAACAACAACCATGTTCACGATGAAGAAGCTCGTGACAGGAAAAAAGTCGATGACAAACAATTAAGGGAAGAGGATCGTCTTTGCTAGGAAAGACGATGCATGCGAACATACCACCACTCGACAACGAAACTCTCCGCTGCCTTTCATTCTACTTTACGAGATGTATTTCGAGAATTCCTTCCTCGATTAATCGTAATGGAGGTGATCAACCACCACCACCCCCACCTCCTCCTGGTGGTAATGAAACTAATATTAGAGCTGGATCCATCAACCTTAAGTTTCCCACCTTTGATGGTGATGATCCAGATGCCTGGATTTTTAGTGCAGATCAGTATTTTAATTTACATGTTGTTGCTGATAATTTGAAGCTTGCTATTGCTTCTGCTCATCTCAAGGGTGATGCCAATGCTTGGTATCGTTGGAAAAGGACACAAGCACCTGTGCATACTTGGCTGGAGTTTTGCTCTCTTGTGCGTGCTCGTTTTTCCCCTACAAAGTTTGTTGATCCACATATGGCCATTAGCACAATAAAGCAGAAAGGTACGGTTCGAGAACACATACCAGATTTTGAACGTTTATTAAATTTTGTGTCTGACTTACCTGAAGATCACTTAGTCAATCTGCTTTATTCACTCTTTGAAACCTCGAAATTGGGTCTTTGGTTAAGTTACTTGAACCTTAAACCTTGACTGTGGCTTTTACTAAGGCCATCAATCAAGAGGAAGTTGTGTTAGCTGCTAAACAACCTTATCGTCCTCCTCCTCTTCGACCTTCCTCTACTCCTTCACCACCTCAGTTTAAGAAAACTTCCCTTCCTCCTGGAGCTAAGAGACTTACTTGGGAAGAACAAAAGGAAAAAAGAGAAAAGGGTCTTTGTTTCAACCGTGATCGATTTTATACTCCTGGCCATTTGTGTTTAAAACCAAGATTATTAATCTTGGAGGGAGCTCCAGAAGCAGTTGAAGTTGTTGACTATACCATCGCTAATGACACTACACAAGTGCCTGATACTACAATTGAGAATGGAGAGGAAGCTAAAATTTCTATGCACTCTCTGGTGGGTTCTTCTTTTCCCAGAACTATGCGCATTAACGGGTTTTCTAAGGCTCAACCTCTCACCATATTGATCGACTCCGGTTCGACTCATAATTTTATTCATCTGGGTTGGCAAAAAAGTGTGGATATTCGTTACGAGCGAGATAATGCATTGTGTGTTCTTGTTGGTGATGGATCTCAACCGAAAACATTGGGTACTTGCTTTAATGTTTCCATACGGATGCAAGATTACTCCTTTAAAACGATTTTCATGTTCTACCAATCGGTGGATGTGATGCGTCTTAGGAGTACAATGGTTGCGTACATTGGGTCAAATTACTTGGGATTTTGACAGATTAATTATGAACTTCAACGTTAATAATACAAGAAATCAATTATTTGGAAATAACTCTTCTTCATCATGCTCTTGGACAAGTGTGCCCATGCAACGTTTACTTCATCGAGAATTTTATGGGGTTTTTCTTCAATTATATGCAAATCGCTACTTCATTACATACTCCACCTGTTCTACCACCCGAAATTCAAAGATTTATTGTCTTAATTTGTCGATATTTTTCACCTCCAACATCACTACCACCCGAAAGACCGCATGATCATAGAATACCATTATTACCAGGGATCAACTCCAGGTTAATGTGCGTCCATATAGATATCCTCATTTTCTTAAGAATGAAATTGACAAGATTATAGGCCGAACTAAGCCAATTAAGCTGGTTTCATCCGTTCCAGTTCAAGTCCTTTTTCTTCTCCTATATTAATGGTGCGCAAAAAAGATGGTTCATGGCGCATGTGTGTAGATTATCGAGCTCTAAACAAGATTACCATAAAATATCGATTTCCAATTCCAATGGTAGATGAACTTTTAGATGAATTACATGGTGCCATCATATTTACAAAACTTGATCTGCGTTCTGGGTATTATCAGATTCGCCTTTACAAATCAGATATTCAGAAAACTGCATTTAGAACTCATGATGGCCATTATGAATTTCTGGTTATGCCATTTGGGTTATCAAATGCACCAGCAACATTCCAAAGTCTCATGAATCAAATTTTTAGGCCATATCTGAGGAAATTTGTTCTTGTTTTCTTCGACGACATATTGATTTACAGCAAAAGTATGAAGGAGCATTTGGAACACTTGCAAATTGTATTTGAAGTTTTGCGTCAGAACCAATTATATGTCAAAGAATCAAAGTGCACTTTGCACAACCCTCGGTTGGTATCTGGGACATGTTATTTCTCATTGATGGAGTCATGTGGAGACCGATAAAATTCAAAGTATCCTTGATTGGCCAATTCCAAGCACAGTTAAAAGCTTGAGAGGTTTTCTTGGTTTGGAAGGTTACTATAGGAAATTTGTAAAAGATTTTGGTAAAATCAGCCTTCCTTTAACAAAGTTGCTTAAGAAGGATTCCTTTGGCTGGAATGAAGAAGCTACTAAGGCTTTTCGAACACTCCAACAAGCACTCACTACTACTCCAGCTTTTGATGTTACAGATTTCTCCAAAGAGTTTTGTTTGGAGTGTGATGCATCCGGGTTGGGTTTAGGAGCTGTTTTAATGCAGACTGGCAAGCCAATTGCTTACTATAGTAAAGGATTATCAGGTAAGAATTTGAACTTATCAATTTATGACAAAGAAATGCTTGCTATAGTCTCTGCAGTGCAAAAGTGGAGACCATATTTGTTGGGAAGACATTTTAAGATAGTTACAGATCATCATAGTTTAAAATATTTCCTGGATCAACGTATTTCTTCGTTAGAACAACAAAAATGGTTGTCTAAGTTACTTGGCTATGATTATGAGATTATTTTCAGAAGAGGAAAAGAGAATGTTGCTGCAGATGCTTTATCCAGAGTTACAAATCTGCAGTTTTCTGCTGTCTCTACTCCTATTTTCTCAGGGGTCACTGATATTATTCAAGAAAGTAATAATGCTGAAGAGTTCCGTCCACTGATCAGTTTATTGCGTGAAAATCCTAATTCTAAGCCGCATTATTCATACACAGCCAACATATTGCGTTACAAAGACAGAATTTTGGTATCTTCTTCATCTGAATGGTGCACTAAACTTTTGCATGAGTTTCACTCTACACCATTGGGAGGTCATTCTGGTTATTTTCGGACTCTTAAGCGCATTCAACAAAATTTCCATTGGAAAGGATTAAAGAACTCAGTTAAGGAGTTTATTTCACACTGTGATGTTTGTCAGAAGAGTTAAACTGAAGCTATTGCTCCTCCAGGCTTGTTACAGCCTCTTCATATACCTGCAGATATATGGTTGGATATTTCCATGGATTTTATAGATGGCTTTCCTCAATCATATAGAAAGACGTCTATTTTAGTTGTTTTTGATCGACTCTCTAAATATGCACATTTTATTGCATTGGTGCATCCATATACAGCTGCCTCTATTGTTGATGTTTTTGTTCAAGAGATTGTCAGATTACATGGTATGCCAAAGACTATAATCAGTGACCGTGATTCGATCTTCATGAGTCAATTTTTGGAAGCTTTCTTTACTTTACAAAACACTCAACTCGTCTGCAGCTCTCACTTATCATCCGAAAAAGATGGCCAAACAGAGGTAACAAATCGAACTCTTGAATGTTATTTACGCTGTTTTGCTTGTATTAAACCTTCGTAATGGAGTAAGTGGTTGCCTTGGGCTGAATGGTGGTATAATACCAGCCATCACTCTGCCATTAACATGTCACCATATGAAGCTGTGTATAGTCGAGCTCCACCAATCAAGCTTCCGATTATCTACCTGGAAGTACTGCTGTCAATTTTGTTGATCTTAATTTAAGGGCCAGAGACCACACACTTAAGCTACTTAAATTTCATCTTCAAGCTGCTCAAACTCGTATGAAGACTTATGCTCATAATCACAGAACTGAAAGAAGTTTTCAAGTTAATGATTGGGTTTTTCTTCGTCTGCGACCTTATAGACAGTCTTTTGTGTCAAATCAAACGTATTCTAAGCTCTCTCCTAGATTTTATGGACCCTTTAAAGTGATTGAAAAAATAGGAGCTGTTGCATACAAGTTGGCATTGCCTCCTGAGAGCCGTATTCATCCAGTTTTTCACGTTTCTCAATTGAAACTGAAACTTGGTGCTTCTGTGGTCACTGAAGCTGTCTTACCTACTGTGGTTGATTACGAGAAGTGGGAACCTGAAACTATTCTAGAACGCAAAATGTTCAAAAAAGATAACCGTGCTGGTACTAAATGGCTTATACAATGGAAGGATCATTCACCAGAGGAAGCTACATGGGAAGATGCAGATGATATTCTTTTGCGTTTTCCAAATATTGAGGCTTGAGGACAAGCCATTTTTCAAGGAGGGTGGGATGTTGCGACACCAAACCGTCTTACATTATTATTTCCTTATTTAGTTTTATCCTAATTATTGCTTAGACTTTCCTAGTTTGATTAGTATTCTTTTATTGCATTACTTGCTTATCAAGCAATGATTAGCTATAAATACTAGCTCGAGTTGTAACAGAACATAAGCTTAACTAATACAAATCAGTTTACAACTGAATTCTCTTCTTTTAACTCCCAAGCAGAGGTTGTTAACCCCAAAACAAAAGGGTTTTATCTAGGGTTCTTGTTCTCTTTTCTGTGTTCTAAGCTAGTGTTGGTCAAGGATCCTAACACAGCCATATCTGTTTAATATGCTAGTTACTAGTTACTACTCTTACCTTCTCGAAAAGAAAATCTGTACTCTTTCTTCAAAATTTGTAATAAGGTTTGAACTTTCTGAATTATGCAACTAGTAAAAATACAATTATAACTCTTTTAAAGGACGAAGTGAGCACTAACAATATCATTTGAAAAGCACAATCTAACTTTTGGAATTCGATCCTAAACCTTTTCAGGTTGCTATCAAGATGAAGTATAGCAACGATATTTGTGTTGCATGGAAAAACAATATCTTGGAGACGCAAATTGGTTTCCTTATGAAACTGTCGAGGCTGAAAAAGATTCACATAAGGCACTTTCTCTCACCCTCTTTCTCTACAACATGTTTGTTATTGAACTTTCTAAACCAGCATTCGTATTCTCGTAAGTTGCATACAGATTCATATTAATTAATTAAATGTATAGATATTCAAGAAGAGTTTGATATTTTGCTTGTTATTCAATTTGCTTCCCTTAATCACTAAAACTGAACTGGTGTAGACAACAGTAAACGAGAGGATGGAAGGTTGATTCTTCTGAAGCAAACCATGCATAGGTGTCAAGGTAGTCAATCTGTACACTAATGGAGTCGGACGAATATAATAGGAGTGGAAGGTACATATCCCCCATATTGTGGAACTTCGAAGAGGATAGAAGGGCGACATTGAAGGAGGGAATATAAGCGAAAGAAGTCAATTACAAGCAAGGATTCGCATGAAAACCTCCAGTTTTGCGTATAAATATATTGCACGTCAGTTGTAACTTCTTTTTGTGCTGTTTTTATTACATGGTTGAACAGCACAGTTATGGTGATTACTGGATATATTCCTCTATATTTTCATACGTAGATTCAGGTAACGGGAGTGGAGTCCATGATCATGGTTCTAATGGACGATTAAAAATTCGTAGGGGCGAAATGGACACCAAAAAAATAGTAAGAATGAATCTTTGATTCATCCTGGTTTAAACTTAAAAAATAGCGAGGGTGAAACTGGATGCATCCTGATATAAATTAAAAATAAGAAAAAGTGGGTAGGATGAAACCGTTTACATCCTGACCATTTTTACATTCTCGTCCATTTAAACAGTATTAAATTTTATATGTCTTTTTTACCCAAGAATTATCATTATTGGGTTAATTGACCAATTTTGTGATATTTGTATCTTCGTAGAATTGCATCTTGTATGGGTTTTCTGATAATTTGGGGTTCCAAAAATACCTTTCTTTGCTTGTTTGGGACTTCTATGGCAGTCCTTTGATAAAAATCACCTAGAACCGATAAGTATACAGCTCTTAAAGAAGTGGTAATTGAACTTTTGTCCCTCCTTTTGATGGGTCTTCACAAATATCCCTGACAGACTTTAAAAATGTCCCTGATGGCATAGTTGAAATTTTATTAAAAAAATTTATTTGGAGATTTCCATTTTTAACCCGGATGTGTTTATACATCATCTTCTTCTTCAATTCTGAGAAGAACAGATCCATAAAAAAAATTCGACACCATTACCATCTTCATCGTCAGCACACCAACACCACCAGTACCATCACCATAACCACCACCACCACCACCACCTCCTTAATCACCATCTTCATCGCTGCACCACCACCACCATCTTCGCTTCCACCACCATCTTCATCGTTGCAATTATCATCTCCGTCACTACCTAATCCACTACCTACAGCACCACACCCAACTTTTAAACAATCGATTAGATCGATTTCTACTCGATTTGGATGCAAAAGTTAAATCCGGTGAAGAATTAATGAGAAAATAGTCTTCAAAACTTAGATCTGGTGATGAATCAGCGAGAAAATCATCAAGAAATCAACAGCACCACCACTGTTACGATGAAGATGGAATAAACTTAGATCTGGTGATGTTCTTCTGTATATATATCACTGTCGAAAATAACCCCAATATTCTTGTCTTCAACGATTTTCGGTATTTAATTTGTCGAGTACTTGTTCCTTCGTAAAGTAACATCAACGATTTTCGGTATTTAATTTGTACGAATTACTTGTTCCTTCAGAAAGTAACATGCAAATGCGAATAACGAAGTTCTTGGTAAGACCAATTGTTTAAATTATATTTGCGTGGTTGTCAATGGTTTTTTTTTTTTGTTGTAATTCACCATAAACAATGACTATTCCTCCTGTCCAAGTGCTGGTCTTTATTTTCTTATTGTTTTGTGTGTTATTTTCTTTGAGTCATCCAGAAGCAGTAGTGGCGGTGTTGGATTTTGGGTTTGGTTGTTTGGTGGTGGTGGTGGTGGTGCTGGAGATGTGTGATTTTGTTGGTGGCAGTATTGGTATGAGTTGTTGTTACAGATATTGAAGCCTGTTGCTGAATGAAATATGGTGGTTATCTGGTTTGAAGCAGGCAGTGATATTGGATCAACTATGGTTGTTGATCCAACTGCAATGGATAAACATCCACTGTTGATCCAACTGAAATGGATAAACATCCATTGTTGATTCAACTGAGATTGGTTTTGAAGCTGGTCTTGAGCTCATGGTGTTTATGAAGCTGCTGGGTAATGAAATATGGTGGTTATCTCCCAGGTTGAAGTGGGCGGTGATATTGATCAACTATGGTTGTTGATCCATATATTTTGGATCAACTATGGTTATTGATCCATCTATATGGGATCAACTACTGTTGTTGATCCTTTGAGATCATGTTTTGTAGTTTAAATCATGTAAATTTGTTCTAATGTTGAACTTGTGGTGCAATGGTAGCATGACTGACTCCATGTCAGATGATGCGTGTTCGACTCACGCCAAGTTCACTCCATTTTACATGGATAAACTATCATTATTGATCCAATTTTACATGGATCAACTTCCATTGTTGATCCACTAAAATTGGATCAACTTTTTACAAGTTGATCCTTTTTTCTTGGATAAACTAGATAAACTTCTACCGTTGATGGTTTTGTTGGTGGATCTGAAATCGCAAATTGATGAAGTGGTAGCATTTTTCCATCGGCATGGATAAACATCCATTGTTGATCCAACTGGAATGGATAAACTTCTTTTGTTGATCCAATTGCAATGGATAAACATCCACCGTTTGATCCAACCGAAATGGATCAACTACTTTTGTTGCTACAAAAATATTTGAACCATTGGCGGCGATGGTGGTGGCGGCGGCGACGATTTATGGTGGCGAGCGCGGCGGCGGCAACTTGTGGTGGCGGCGGCAACAGACTAGTGGTGGAGGAGGACTAGTAGTGGTGTAATGGTGGCGGTGAAGGAGTGGTGGTGGAATATTGGTGGTGGTGGTGGTTGGCAGGCGGTGGTTGTTGAACGGTGGTGGTGGTGGAATGGTAGTTGAATGTTGGTGGTGGTGGTGCTAGTGGTGGTGGTGAAGTGGTAGAGGAAGAAATTTGTTGTATTTTGAAATAAAGAAAAATATTATATGAGTGAGGGTATTAAGGTAATCTAATATTAAATGGATAAGGTTATAAAAAATGAGGGACATATTTATTGTTGCATAAGGATATATTTGCAGAGAGTTAAAAGTAGGGACATATAATTAATATACCCCTTAAAGAAAGGCCAAATACCTATTCAAACTCATGCAATTGTACACAAGTAGTTGTTTGGGCATAACAGTTTAGACTAATACATGTACACAAGTAGTTGTTTTTCTTTTTGTTTGCCTTGGATTGTATCTTATATTTTAATGTGTAGTTTAATTAATGCACTCTAATTTTCTTCAGAAAAGCTTTGGAAATAAATCGAAATCTTAGTCAGTCGTAATTACTTGTTGACACAGCTATATCTGCTTTTTATTGACGTGTTTCTTCCTTGCATCACTAAAATTTGGATGCAAACTAAAAAAAAACCCAAAAACATGTTTTTAAAATATTGTTTTAGGGATTCAAGGTTGTTTAGAAAACTGAGTAATAGAAACCTTTTAGCTTAAACTATTTTTTTTTAGAACTTTGTTATCCTTTGATCGACATGATCCAACTTACCATCATCGGCACTGTTTGCACAGTGAAGTCAGTACCAATGAACGATGACAAGGCTCTATAGCATTTTTAGGCATAAAGACGCCAAAATACATTATTTTCTCGAAAACATAATTGACTTGTCATAAAAATGAAATAATGAGGTACATAACAGTACGCCAAAAATACCTTTGAATGTCAAAATGGATGGGTTGATAGGTGATTAGTAGGTCCTATATTTTGATGGGTATACCTTTTGAATGGTTAGTGATTTTGTCGTTAGGAGTTCAAAGTGTGTAATGTGTACATCTGCATGCGACTTTGGAAGGTACTTGTAGGGTGCGAAATTTAGCTGAGAATATGTTAAAATTTTTAAAGCATGATCCGAACTCTAAAAGATATGCATGCATGGGTTTTGATTCTGGCTAAAGTCCGCAACAAAATAGTATTTGAAGCTCGACATTTTGGTCTACTTGCATCCAAAAAAGAGAAAGAAAATGGTGTCCATGTTATAGCACCATAATGGTACTCTATCTTGTTGTCCTCATTATACTCCCAGTTACTATTCTTGTCATTGGTCACTCTACATAATACTCAAGGAAAGAAAAAAAGAAGAGCTAAGTTATCCATTGACTAAGCAGTAGTACCCAGCTACATTCAACTAAGGTTTCATCTTGTTTCTTTGTTGCAAAAACAACAAGTGAATGTGTCATAAAATCCAGAAATTTAGGGTATCCGACTAATACCAGCTCCCATCTCATGCAGTCAAAAAGCTTTACTAAACTTCCAAATTCCAATAGTAGTTCTCTACTACAAAATCAAAGGTCAAACAATTGAATAACCAATACATCTTCTTTAGTTAGCAGCAGCTAGCACTAGCAGCCTAACCCCTTTTCATGTCAACTAAAGTTTATAGCAGAAATATTTATTGACCTTACATCAAAAAATGAACATAACGGGGAGCGAGATATTTCCTGCAACACCCCCAAAGAAGCTGTGGTTGTCGAAATCCGACATATCTAACTCATGATAGACTATGTGGTATAATTGTATACACATGATGCAGGTGCGTATAACAATCGCAATAACGTGAAGAAAAAAACATTCAACAGCTATTGGCTTAGAAAATGGGAATGCATCGATCCTTCTTTTGTCCTTGTCCAAAGTTTATAATTTTAACTTCTTGTGCTCTAGTGGCTAGCTAGTTAGACATATGCATATGTATGTATATGAATATTGAGCCCCGATGAGAAACTTCAAACGTTTGACTTCATACTACTTGGCGAATGTCTGTCTAGGCTTTTTTTTTTTTTTTTTTTTTTTCAATCTTTTTTCTTTATCTTATTTTCCATGTATTAGTAGCAGTTAGGCTGAAACACTGACGGACCTACAGCTGGGCTAACCCGGGCTTTAGCCCAGGTAGTCGTCACAGCCCAACAGCCTAAAAAATGAAATGTTATAATGGACCAAGGCTATTAGCCCAGGCTGAGAAAAAAATTAAAACTTCTTGGGTCCGTCCCTGGGCTGAAAAGATATGAAGGTGACACTTCAATTTGAGGACCCATTAGGGCCGCGTTATTAGTCTACAAAGTAGATGGAACCCACTCAATCTGCCCCTAATACATAGATCAACACTTGTCCATGCACGTACTAAATGATGATGCATATACGTACTGTAGTTTGTCAAGCCATTTGCACTGTTTTGCACAGTATACAGTGTATAGTGCTATCATTGTGTGTGCGCTACAGGGAGATTGAGTATGCTAGGAAATAGGCATTGTGATTCCCTATTACTTGATGTCTTTGGATACGCAGGACTTCTTACCGAAAGCAGCAGAAGCACCATGCCAGGAATGACGACACAGACGGCAGACAGATCCCCAGGCACACATACTAGTTGGGTTTTCGCTTCACTTGAGGCAGTAAGCCATGGTTTAATTTGGGGGCAACTCTTTAGCGCGTATACGCGTTGTCGGTGCATACAACAAAACTGAGGATGCGTCCATATATAACTGACATTTAAATGGTGTTTCCCACCCACTCCGTAAACACATATTGTAAAGCTTTAATCTGCTTGCTAAACTCCAACTTCAAAATCCCAAGAGTATATTGAATATTTACACCTAACCTGCCAGGCTGCCACGATGATTATTAATAAGGTATGTACGTAAGCTCTTGCATGGCATGCTACAGGTGCATTTTGATTGGCCGGTCGAAAAAAACGAAAATAAGTGCATTTTGATTCGTGTTTCTCCAACAATTGTACATCGACACGTATTTTGCAATGTTGGCAGACATTCAACATTTTTCTTATGTCTATATATGGTGCCATCCATCCTTATTGTGGAAGATGGGATCTTACCTAGATTTTTGTGTGGCCAAAATGAATAAGGAGGTATCGTCTGTTTACGGAAGAAGCAGCAGCCTGGATGTCAAACTTTGGTCGGGATATGATATTTGACAGCGACAGTGTGTGATACGATCCAGCTAATAAAAAACAGATGGTAAAATTTTATATGCCTTCCCAACGGATCCAGCTAATTAAGAGAAATTAGGTCAATTGTCTAAATATTTTTAAACATGGTTCTAATGGACGAGTAAAAATTACGGAAAATGGGTCATTTGTCCAAAAAAAATTAAAACACGGTTCACATGGACGAGTAAAAAATTTTATGGGTGAATAGACAAAAAAAAAAAATAGCAAGGATGAAACCTGATTAATCCCAACCTTAAACTTAAAAAATAGCAAGGATGAAACTCGGATGCATCATGTGTAAAATAAAAATAAGAAAAAATATATGAAAATGGACAGGATGAAACTGGTTACATCCTGCCTATTTTTAAATTTTTGTCCATTTAAACAATATCTAAATCTGACTGTCCTTTTCACCCAGGAAATTTTGATTTTGGTCTTGTTAACCAATTTTGTGTAAAAATTAGTATGGATGAAATAGACACCAAAAAAATAGCGAGAATGAATCTGGATTCATCCTGGCTTAAATTTAAAAAATAGCGATGGTGAAACTGGATGCATCCTAATATAAATTAAAAATAAGAAAAAATATTTGAAAATGGAGGATTTTTTTTTTTTTTTAAACCAGGCATAGGCCCGTCCTGCCCCCTGGCAACGTAGCCACCGGTTTACTCCCCACTGAGCAAACTCGCCCCCCTGAACCCCATAGTAAAGTTAGTATAATTACAAGAGTACTCCAATGTTTGAGCGGAGACTCGAACTCCTGACCTTCTTGAGAGTCAGGCTCCTGGCCAACTGGGCTAACCCCAGATGGTTAGGATGAAACTGTTTACATCATGGGTAGGATGAAACTGTTTACATCCTGGCTAACAGTATCAAATTTTACATATCTTTCTTACCCAGGAATTGTCGTTATTGGGTTAATTGACCAATTATGTGACTAATTAACACCAAAACTTATTCCGAGTGATATCAAATTTGCCTCCCACAATTGTTGAATGAGGATTAGAACTTAAGAAATTATTGCAAGGATATAAAGGTGGACACCTTTTCAAAAGGATACTAGATTTGTGCCCGTGTAATGCATCGGGCATATTTTTTCTTTCAACTTAATGTGCGTGGGGCTTCGCCCCGGCCATGGCAATACATTTTTGATTTGGTGTGTCGCGAGGCTTCGCTCCTCCCATGGTGATGTACTGATTAGAGTACTTGCTTTTAAATACAACACAAGCAGGTGTAAGTCATGAGCAGTACTATATGTCTTTCACTGTTTCTCCCAAAAATGGCAACATGTCTACTAATACTCGTACATATACATTATGAGAAATATAATACTGCAATAGTGCAATTCTCATGTTGAACAATGGGAGCAAACAACAAATAATCTAATCGAAATAAATAACCAATTTGACAAATGAGACCAATTTAATGTATTTAATTAGACACGTCAGTGCTTCTCATCAAACAGTTGAATTTGATGAAACAAACAGGAAAATGATGGTTGAAGACTATATATATATATGTGAGATATGATTTGGTGGGATAAGTAGGAAGCAGTTGATAACCAAAGCAAACTACAACAACAAAGACTTGGAGTCTGAAACATGAGAATTAGGCCATCATCATCATCATCATCTTCTTACCAACAAGATGATGATAACAATAACAATGGCTTCAACATCAAGAAAGGACCATGGACTCCTGAAGAAGATGAGAAACTTATTCAGTACATTCACAATCATGGTCATGGAAGCTGGAGAGCTCTCCCTAAACTAGCAGGTACAGTGTATATCTCATCCTCTCTTTCTAGTGTAGTGGTTAGAACTTAGATATTAATCTTTCCTTCACTTATTTCTATTCATTTGTACCACCAAAAGTAAGTAAAGTGTGATTTGATGTAAAGCAGGTCTACATAGGTGTGGAAAGAGTTGTAGATTGAGATGGACAAATTATTTGAGACCGGATATCAAAAGAGGCAAATTCTCCAAAGAAGAAGAACAAACTATTCTTCATCTCCATTCTTTCCTCGGTAACAAGTATGTATTCTTATACAAGTTTTTTTTTTTCTTCTATTTTCATAACTGTCGTGTCCGGAAAATTAAGTCTGACGAATCAATCTCTATTTCCTGTCAGGTGGTCAGCCATTGCGACACATCTTCCGGGTCGAACCGATAATGAAATCAAGAACTTCTGGAATACCCATCTTAAGAAGAAGTTAATTCAAATGGGTTTTGATCCTATGACTCATCGTCCACGAACCGATCTTTTTTCAAGTTTACCACAACTTCTAGCTTTGGCAAACTTGAGTGATATTCTGATGAAAATGAATACAATTCAACAACAGCCATGGGATAATCAAGAACAAGTTGTCATGAAATTACAAACTGAATTAGCCACTGCTAATCAGTTGGCTAAGCTTCAGTATTTACAAAACTTTCTTCTGGGACCGTCCAACAACAGTAACTCATTACTAAACCCCGATTCATGCAATTCTACTTCTACAGATGTTGAAGCGCTCAGTACTCTATTAAACTCATTCAAAGAAAGCACATTACCATCTCAAATTCCGAACAATTCTGCATTTCCTGATGAAAGTTATACAACCATGCAAAAACTTTGTCATTTGCCTGATCTAGTACAAGCGCGAAACCCGAACTGCAGTTTTCAAGCATCATTTAGTAGTATTGATGATGTCCAAGGGTCGGATTTTAGTATGTTTAATCAAGGAGATCAAAGTGTTCCTACTAGTACTACTACTACTTCACCAACATCTCCATGGATTAATATTGCTGAGACCTCATCAACCTATGTCGGCAACCACGGCGATTCATCGAGTTCTATTAGTACTGTGGATAATGGAGTGAATGTTACAAAACATGATACTTTTTGGCCGGATTTCTTTGCTGATGAGGACCCTTTTCTCCCATAAATATAGTGTGTCTTAAACATGATTTGTTGTTGTCTCTTGTATTTTTAAGTAGTGAGAGATGTGATTTGTGTTTGTAATATAGCGATTTTTACTATGTAATTGGTTTTTTTGTGGATAGATATGTATTCTATGCTGATACGAAAACGTATATATATTTTGTAACAACTCTCATTACAAAGTTCACGTGTATTACTTTTTTATAAATACTACTTTCAATTGGGCATCTCTATTTATAGGTACGACTGCGTTGACATGGTTAAATGACACTCTCAAATATTTTTGACGGAGGATATCAAGTTCTACACGTAAAAGTCCTGCAACATTTGGGAGCCCTAGGTTAAGACCTCTTCCTTTTGTTCCAATTGATGTCATGCATGGCCACTCTTATTGGCGTCATGCATGTGTCGTTTGGGGCGGAAATCTTAACTTGCCATTGCCATAGGAAGGTTGTAATCTCCCTAGTCTCCATAAGATCAAGACTAAGATGGTTTGTATGATTGGGTTTTTTCTTTTTTACTAACTACTCCATTGCCAACCCCTACTCATTCATTTCTTTGGCTGATAAGAAAATATTTGAAGAAAATTAGCTACCCCGGCCATAGTACGAAAAAGACTTAACGATGACATATTTCGCATCCTATCGAATCTTTTTACCTGCCCAATAAGTGGAGCAATAATAATAGAAATCAACAAACTAGCAATAAGTATTGTTTCAATATTCCCTGTTAATTTCGTATTGTTTAACTATATATATATAAGAATAATAAGAAAAGAACCGTAGCGTCATACATCTGAATACTATAAGTCAGAACAATAACAACTTTTAAAAGAACCTTGAAAATGAAATTTATCTGCAGGTTCAATTGTGTTTGGGGTAGGTTTAAACCTTAAGTTTCTTTTCTTATAAGGGATTGACTAAATGATTGTTTTTTTTTTAACTAATAGGACCAGTTTTGAAACAAGTTACCTCAGTAAGTCTCATTTATCCTTGTCATGTATGTCTTAATTGTCCAACTAAACTGGAAAAACAAACATTTTCGTTTATAGTTTGAAATGAACAAAAAGAAGGTTCCAAAATCAGTACTACTAGGAGACGCAACACATGTAACATGCAATGGGCGAGCTACTGCAAGTGAACGGTCTCATCTAACAAATTTTTTTTTCTAGTCAAGAGTGAACTGCATTTCATCTAACAGTTTTTCTTTTAATGTGTGTTCCCATCAATTTTGCCATCTCCTAAAATCATACTACCTTTGTTTCTGCAAAGGAGATGCTAGTATCTCTTTTGCGGAAACGGAGATATGAAATATCAAAGCAATCTTCAAATAGAGGCGGTACTAAGTACTCCCTCCGTCCCTAATATATAGGCGAAGGAAATGAAATCTCTTAAATAAGAAAATGCATGGTTTTCATAAATTTTCATGTTTTTTCTTGTCTATACCCCTTGTCTTATTCTCAATACAATTTCCATACAACATAAATAAGGGTATATATGTCAAAAAGCTCCTTCGAATTAGAATTCCGCCTATCTAGTGGGACTAGGAAAATCCAATATTCCACCTATATAATAGGGACGAAGGGAGTATTCCATTAGTAACTGTATATGGGTTATTCACACTATACAAGACTAAGTAATTAATTTGTGCGTACATCTTTGCGTGTTAGGTTCGCGATTCAAACAACTCGATATTCAAGTGATGAAATAAAGGGGACAAGACTTGAGAAAGAGAGACATAAAAGTGAATTTTGGTAAAGAATTAGGACGCTTAATTATTTAGAGACAGCTGCGTGATAGAAAAGTTACTACAAATGTAAAAAGATTATCAACATGTTTTGCTTCCATATCTAGAGTTCCATGTGGGGTATGTACGTGAAAAAAAGAGGCTATGGCTGCCCAAGAGAAGCAAAAGAGAGAAAACAGTCCTAAAAGAGTAGGACGGGCATAGCTAGGTAGAAAGCCGGAGGCAAAGAAGAGACGTGAACATGGAATTAATAATTCTTCCTTTAATGACAACGCCACAGTAGAGTACATTTCATCACCATCAAGATGACTTCAAATCATTATGGGCACAGGTGCACCATACCACACTTAGAGATGAAAAAAACAAAGAAAGATTGGATGAGTTTAGAATGGCACCTCTTTAAGTCGCATCTGAAAAGCACAGTAATTCTATTGAGTATTGAGTGATCAGACTTTGGGCACATCCTTTCACTTCACTTCACTTCGGTACTATTGGTTGAGTCAAACTCAATTTATTGAGTTGTCCACTTGAATGTATCCAATCAATTTTAATCACATCACAAGTCTCTTTAAGAAATCACATCACAACTCCCCCATTCATTGAACATGACTAGCCGCCTGGGCCGGACAATTCAAGTCCAACTTATACAAATTCCAAAGAAAATCAGGAGACCTGATGGGTAACTGCAAACATACAAATTAGACACATCCAAAGAAAATCAGGCAACCTTGTTTGCTGATGGCTCACCTACGGCCGTCGGAATAACAGTCCGCTATGTCCTAAAACCTTAAATGTACACCATTCATGCAATAAGTAATAATAGAAAAGCGAGCACCATCACAGTTTTTCTTTTTCTCCCACACAAGAAGGTTCATTCTACCTTACGCCCGCGGGGGGCTGTTGCCCCCAATGACATTGGGCCTTTCAAAAATGTACACATAACAACTGGGCCATAGATATGTCATCTGACCAAATTGAGTACTAACTGGTCAGTCAAGTCTAAGCCTAGTGTAATAAGCTAAGTTTTTATACTAGACAAATGGGCCAAACATATATTCCATTATATGAATATAAAAAGAAAGAGGTTACGGAGGATATACAAGAAAAAGATTTCTTTGGTGATCAGAAAGAGAGAAAATGGAACAACTTGTTGAGGCTTCAAAGGAAGTGAGAAGACTCAACAGGCTAAGCAAGTTTCCGCGCTTCCAAAAAACTTTTTCTTCGTGTATCAGCGTGAGAATAAGAACGGTCATTTTGAGCTAGAGCCAGTCAATCACGATCTTAACTGATGGGATGATACTGGTCAGAGACCCGTTTTGGAGGTAACTTGCGGAGAATGAAAAGCACCAATGCAGATGGAATAATCTCTACCAGCTGAAAAAGAGAAAACAAACAGACAGAAATTCAGGTATTACGAAATCATAAAAAACAACTTTAATCAGCGTGCTTTAGACTTGTATGGGTTGATTTTTGTATGCCTTTGTACAAGGGAGCAATGCGGCACAGTTATAACCGTTCAGGTGTGTTAGAATGTAACAGAAGTCCCATGATAGCCATAACTACAATTTGTAACCTAACTTACAAGTGGCTGAAAATGGTTACAAGTGGCAATAGACCCATCTTCACAAAATGTTTACAACAACCCCGAGAATGGGAAACTCAGGTGCTTCCAACAGTCCAACTGGACGATGGTCTAAATGGGTACCCGTATTAGTTGATAATACTTTTTCTAACTTAGAAATGAATACATTTGCATTCACACCAAGCAGGATGGGTCTTCCTGCTCTCCCTGACAATCGTTTGTTCAAAGACCCAAAAAGCAGAAAAAAGGAAAAGATAAAGAAACAAGAACTGACCAAGTAATAGAACAAGTTTAGCATAGGATGGTTGAGAACATCAAGGCTGACATCCTTGTCAAATGCAGTAACCATTACCTGCAGTACAAGCCATTTAATACTTGAATCCTTCATATTGAACTTGAATCATTGCTAGAAGTAAGAACAACATTAACTACTGCTATGAGAACCAAAATCAATTTCAGTCTTTCTGCGCACACGAAAAGACTTACCATGATGCATCTTATCAAGAAACAAGTGCAACATATCCCAGTAACAAAGCCAACCTGCCAAGAAGATGCGTTAAAAAATCTATGATGTGTACCATACTGCCAAGAACAACGTGAACGTAGTGTGGCATCTGGTATATATTATAAGCATAAAACTTGAATTAATTTCACTATTTGAACTGCGGGCATTGCAAAAATGCTAGGAATACAAGAATCCCGATTCTTAAAGGTTCTTTTACCCGGTAAAAAATCTAAAATCATTTCAAATAAGTTATATCCCCTGGCAATTACCTAGAAAACTGACACAAATAATTTTCATTTTTTAAAGTTAATCAAGCATAAAAGATACAATGATAATTAAAAATTCTAAGTACCTCATTCAATTTGTTCCTACGACCTTTAGATTCAATAGGGAAGCGCCTCAGCAAATAAAATAGCCTAAAAGAAGAGTACAGAATCTACATATTAACAAATGTTACCACGACAAAGCAATTTAACAATTTATGAAGCAGATCCTCCACATTAAGATTAGTTCATACCTCCCACCATATATCAAAAATACCAGAGCAGCAAAGAATGAAATCGCTGCACAGAGTATACACTTGTCAGCACTAGAGCAAGCCTAAACCACTTCAGCTTTCCTAAAAATGACTATATATGTGCTCTTCACTCGTACTCCTAAACAAGCAGTTAACTTAATATAAGCTGTACCATGTTCTTGAGGACAGACTGCTAAGGCGCATACATGTTCCACCAACAAAAAAAAAGTCTTAAATCAGAATCTTAAAGGACAATAACCTGATAAAAATAGCTTAGCAATTTCCACTGAGACAGAACTTCGAGATAATTTTACCGCAAACCAAATGCATATCTATCACCCATTAACAAACAAGAGTTAGAAGAGTACTCCCGTATTAGACAAGAAAATCCATACAAAATTCAAGTAGAGAGAGAGAGATTTCTCGTGTCACCTGTACAAAGTATACAATTCCATTGATTGTCAAGTAAGTAGGCCTCAGTTTATCTATGGGAAGGCTCCTTGCCTGGGGAGAAATGTTGAAAGAAACAAAGATATAAAAATAAATCTACCAGCACAAGCATCAGACAGAATAGTTACACATACCATTAATAAACTAAATAGAAGTACCTGATGATATATCTCAGCCCAAAATAAAACCAGCAGTGTATATGTTGAGAAAAATAAAAGACTAGGAAGATCCAGCAGTGCCATTTCCAGGACCTACATAAAAATGGATTGTTTCAGACACATAACTAAAAACAAAAGAGGAATTATAAATAAGCTCTACTGAGGTTTGGCAGCTAAAATTTGAAGCTTTATTGACAATCAAATGCATACAATAATAAAACCTAAGAACGAATATACTGATACTCAGGATTATCACACAAGCATGCAACAAGCTATGAAGATATCACTCGAGAAGAAGTCGAAGCATGGATTGGAACATCTTTCAGATATTCAAAGGAAGAACAAACTTACTTTTGGTCTGACTAGAAACACGCGATGGTAGAATCCGAAAAGGACAGCACGCACTAGCAACATGCAAGTAAGACTTATAAGATAAGAGATACAATTTTTACAAAATAAATGTGACTAGAACTAAAATAAGCATAACTAGAACTAAAACAAGTATAGCTTTTGCTGATAAAAAAAAAAAGAAAAGAAAACAAGCATAGCTCCGTCCTTACATCCGTTGACAATAAAGTTCATCAAGTGGAAAACTTTTTGTGTTGTCCAACCAAATTCAGGTACTCTCATTTGAATGCGGATTAGTTGCACCTGCAAATTAAAAAACAAAATTCGCCAGAACATTTCAAACAACAACAAAACAATCCAGCATAACTACGAGCCGAGGTTGATGAACAAATAAACAGTGGGATTATATTCCCTTATACAGTCCATCGACTACCGCACATCAACTCCTAGTTCAGGAGCTCACCTAATACCAAGTCAGATCAAACATTGCATCGGTATTAAGAACAAACCGGTCATTCCTATCAAAACATCTCCGCCAAATGAACACTAAATTGAAGTTTTCAACTGACAGAAAGAATCTCAATTATTGAAGCTGCAACATCAAATTCCCAAATAACAGTGATGTCATCCTCCAATGTTGTGAACTTTTTCCCAGACTCCACTCCAAAGTTTTGAAATCTAATTGTAAGGTTAAAATTAACAAAACCTAAACCTAACCTACACCTTTGCTGATTAGCGTAATACTCAATAATGAAACTCATCAAATACCCTACATGCTCATGTCTATCTATACAAAAATGGAAGAAAATCTCTACTAATTTCCATTACTGTCTATATATACATTTGATGTTCTTATCTATAACCCTAAACCTTCACAATTTGATCCAAAAATTCCCAAAATCAAGAAAATCTCAAGAAATTTGATCAAATGAAAGAGATAACAAAAGACGGAACTAACCAGAGCAATGATGGAAATGAGAGCATAACAAACACAAAGAGAATAAAAAACAGCATCCTCCATTTCTCTATTCTCTTTTCTTCCATTTCATTCCTCCATCCCCACAACAACAAACCACCAACTCCTCCACCTCCTCTGTGATAGCTACTGCTACTGTATTCATCCTTCAATAACATTTTCAGTGATGTCACCATTGATTTTTAATTTTACAGAAAAAAAACCAGAAATCTAGAGAGGAATTAGAAATGAGGAAATGTTTAGTTTATTCACAGAACAAAATTGGTTTCTTGAGATCGGTGAAGGAGGGGAAGAAGAAGACACGTGGGTATAAAGAAAGTCTGACACTTATATTTGTTGTTGTGCCACGTGTGTTTTCCACAACGGCCGGGTTTGCCAGAGTGGCGACATTGTTCTTTGTTATTTTTTTTTTTTTGACAAAGGATTGTTCTTTGTTTGGGAGTTTCTTCTTTCCCGAGTATCTGATTCTTTGGTATGGCTTGTAAGAAAGCAATGCGTCGAATGGATACACATAATGTTGGTGTTGTGGCCAATTAAGCAAAGGTAAATTCCAGGAATTTGAGTTATAGGAAACATAAGTCCATGAACAAGTTCATCTTGAGAGCCACCCGTTTTTTTTTTTTTTTTTTGAAACATTAATAAAAACTGGAAGGAAACTGGAGGTTTATTACACAGGGATATGCCATTCCTAAGGTATCACAGAACGTAATGGAATTTAAAAAACTAGGGACAGTATTTTCCCAGATCAAAGTGGTGAGAAGATTAATTGCGCTGCTATCTGCCGCATTGTTCGCAAGTCCATCTACTGTCTGGTTTCCTTCTCTGTAGATATGAGTAAGCGCGTGGTGTGGAATACTCTGGAGGGAGAGAGGAGGATTTCTTCTATCATCGCTTGAATGTACCAAGGTGGTGACGTTTTTGTTTTGATGAGTTGTACTAGGTTGATGGAGTCCGTCTCGAAACAAACTTGTGTCCACTGATGGTCGATTACAGTGCGCACTGCCGGGAGCAGGGCCCAAGTTTCTGTCATTAGAGAAGTGGTGATTCCTAAGGGTTGATAAATCGCTTTGATAGTAGTTGTGGCTGAGGATCTGCAGGTAATACCTTCCTCTGCATGTCCCGGATGTCCTCTCGCGGCTCCATCTGTATTTAATCCATTCTGGGTCTAGAGGTGTCCATCTGATGTAGAGTGTTGTTGTGTTGTTGCCGTGGGGATGGTTGTGGAAAACTACGAGGGATTTGGTTGGAATGTTGTTAATAAACTATTGGCCCAAGTGAACTCTTGTTGGAGCTGGAAAGCCATCCGGACAATGTCAGCTAGTCTTTGTTGTTGTCTCCTGTAAACGAAGTGGTTTCTGGCCAACCATGGCATCCATAATAGAAAACAAAAGGCCGCGGTAGCATAAGTTGGGATTTTTGAAGTTAACAGTTGTTTCAGTGTTGGATTGTGACCACTTGAGGCTTGTGATGGGTGAATTTTGGGTCTCCCATTAGTTGGGAAAAACAAACTTGCCAGGCCTCCGTTGCGACTCGGCATTGCAGAAGTAAGTGGCTTCCAGATTCCGTGTCTAGGGTGCAAGACAGGCAGAGGGAGGAGGGGTTGAGGCGGATACGGTGAAGGATGTTGAAGGTTGTTAGTCCTTCATTCCACAAGAAAAGCCGGATTTTCGGTGAGTGTGGGAACTTACACATGTACTTGGATGGGGGTAGTGGGTTTGGTTGGTTGTTTTCCAGTTGATGAGGTAGCCATCGATACATATTTTCATCAATGACGGAGTAAGGATTTTTGGTTTGGTGGGGCATTGTGGAGAAAGAAAACTTGCAACTTAACTTGTCTCACATTTTTTGTGAGCAAGTTATAACGTCGTAAGCCATGATCGTATCAGAAAATTTTCATATCCACATTAAACGTCTAAAACACTTGATTATTTGACTAGCAATATTAATTTTTTAAAAAAAATACAGAAAAAATGACTAGCAATATTAATTTTTAATATACATATCTAAATGGAAATACAGAACTATATACATATAATCAGAAAATATAAACTATTAATTAAACAAAAATTGAGTGACAGAAAAATAACGAAACAATATGAAAAGACTAGGGTACCCAAATATACCTCAATTTAAAACTTTTCCACCTATAAGTCCTTTCTCTGAAAGTTATTGTCTATGGAATGAGTCGAGACAATACAACTAATCAGTTCACACTTCGTGTGATCGTCTATGGATACGAGATCGAGACAATACGACAACAAGATAACTTATGTGATTGACTATGGATACAAGATCGAGACAATACAATAACGAAGTATGTTTACTTGATAAAAGGTTCGGACTTAACCAAACACAATAGGATTACTATCAAGTAAATAGGAATGAACGTTTGTGTAATTTACTTTAAATTATAATAACAACAATTATAATTGCAGAAAATAAAAGTAAATGACACAGTAAGATTTTTTTAACGAGGAAACCGAAAATGCAGAAAAACCCCGGGACCTTGTCCAGAATTGAATACTCTCAGGATTAAGCCACTATAAAAATCTAAACCAAATTCGTATAGTTAAGACCAAGCAACTAAACATATAGTTCACCTAGTTCCGTCCGTATCCCTGCGCCTCCAACTTGTTAATAAGTCACGCACTTGGAACAATTCCTTTGGTTCGTATTCCAAACACTAAAGGAACAACAAATATGTTCGGTAACAACTCTTTTTAATCAAGTGATATGAGTTCGACAAAAGGATCTTTCGTTTATCCCAATAAACTCCTTTGTCAGGTCCTTAGATCTATATTATCAACAATCACCAAAGTAATTGTCAAGATTTTGCAATCAATACTTTGAATTACAAAGAATTGTATTGATGCTGATCTACTCAACTAATCAATCCAATCTATCACAAAGATAAACCGATTATAGTTGGATCTTTTTCCAGCCGAAACAAGTATTGTGCACACCAAAGATTATGAACCCAAATCAAAAATCATCTTCGTCTTCAAATCTTCTTAGATCTTCAATAAACACCTGCACACAATCAACTTGAATCTCTTGTGATCAATCACACACAGAACGGAGTCTGTTAACAATGGATTATCACAAGACATATTTGAAAAGGCGGGGGTACAACAACCACACCCAATATTTCGATTAGCAATCTGTATGGACTAACTCTAATATACTTTCAAGAGAATCAACTAGACTCAATATTAATAAAGTATATCAAGGAGTTATATCTCTCTTTCTCGATTCAATTCTTACTCAAGTAAATAGAAATCTGCGAGTCTAATTGATTACAAGATAAATCATTTGAACGGTACCAAAGACCAATGTTGCGGGGTAAGCATGAGATGGTGACAGAAAAGAATAAAAAATCGAAAGGGCAAGACATGAGAAGATTACCAGGAAAATTCGATTGACCTTTGGCAAGAGACATGAGCAGTCTGCAATCTTTGTCCTGGCGCACTTCTGTCTTGGCCACGAGTCAAAAGTGCCATGTATTGTTTGTGTAGCGAGCCTTGAATACAAAGATGAGTCTTGAGGTGGTGGATCCGTCAACACTATAATGTATTGAGGTAGTATGCATGACAACATAGTAGTGAGTGTTGAGAAATTTGTACGTCTCAACACTAAAAGGAGAGAAGTGTTGAGGCAGTTTTCCTGGCAACACAGTGATGAGTGTTGAGGAATTTGATCGTCTCAACACTAAGAGGAAAAATGTGTTGAGGTAGTTTGCCTGGAAACACAGTAGTGAGTGTTGAGGAATTTGCACGTCTCAACACTAAGAGAAAAGGATGTGTTGATGCCCGGAAACACAGTGGTGAGTGTTGAGGAATTTGTACGTCTCAACACTAAGAGAAAAGGATGTGTTGATGCCTGGAAACATGGTGGTGAGTGTTGAGGAATTTGCACGTCTCAACACTCAGAGAAAGGATGTATTGATGCCTGGCAACACAGTGGTGAGTGTTGAGGAATTTGCACGTCTCAACACTAAGAGAAAAGGATGTGTTGATGCTCGGAAACACAGTGGTGAGTGTTGAGGAATTTGTACGTCTCAACACTAAGAGAAAAGGATGTATCGATGCCCGACAACAAAGTGGTGAGTTTTGAGGAATTTGTACATCTCAACACTAAGAGAAAAGGATGTGTTGATGCTCGGAAACACAGTGGTGAGTGTTGAGGAATTTTCACTTCTCAACATTAAGAGAAAAGGATGTGTTGATGCCCGGCAACCCAATGGTGAATGTTGAGGAATTTGTACATTTCACCACTAAGAGAAAAGGATGTGTTGAGGAAGCATGCCTAGCAACACAGTGGTGAGTGTTGAGGAATTTGCACATCTCAACACTAAGAGAAAAGGATGTGTTGATGCCCGGCAACACAATGGTGAGTGTTGAGGAATTTGTACGTCTCAACACTTAGATAAAAGGACGTGTTGATGACCGGCAACACAGTGTTGAGTGTTGAGGAATTTGCACGTCTCAACACTAAGAGAAAAGGATGTGTTGATGCCCGGCAACACAGTGGTGAGTGTTGAGGAATTTGTACGCCTCAACACTAAGAGAAAATGATGTGTTGATGCTCTGCAACACAGTGGTGAGTGTTGAGGAATTTTTACGTCTTAACACTAAGAGAAAATGATGTGTTGATGCCCGGCAACACAGTGGTGAGTGCTGAGGAATTTTTACGTCTCAACACTAAGAGAAAATGATGTGTTGATGCCCGGAAACACAACGGTGAGTGTTGAGGAATTTGTACGTCTCAACACTAAGAGAAAAGGATGTGTTGAAGTCCGGCATCACAGTGGTGAGTCTTGAGGAATTTGCACGTCTCAACACTAAGATGAGAACATGTTGAGGCAGTATGACTGAAAACACAATAGTGATGTTGAGGAATTTGCACGTCTCAACATTGAGATATTTAAAATTAATTGAATATGCCTAATAAATGTAAAACATTTAGTTTAAGGATAGTTACTTAGCTTGGTTGTAGTTTTTACTTATTTAAACAGCGATTCTATGGTCCCCAGTGGGCTCACCCCTCGAGAGTTTAGCATGGGGCCATGGCCCATGGGTATTGTGTCTTAACGGTTTTTTTGGTTGTTTTTGTCTCGGTCCATCAAGACTTTTTGTTATTTAAATTGTTTGTTTTTTTGGCATGTATAAGAGATGTGATGTTGGATATTTTCAATAACATGGAAAATAAATGGTTTTCGTTTTTTGGTTTGCCACTACAACGGGGGAATATCCTGTGTCGAATACACACAATGGATGTTAGTTGGATATGAAGAGACACCTCCAAAGGGTGTGATGGTTTACAAAAGACATATTCATTCCCATTAGACACTATTGATGTCTTTTGGAAGTAAAGAGGCATCTCCAATAGGCATGAGTCCCCTATAAGTAGTGATGATTTGTTTTCATTCAAACAATGAAAAACATCAAATACTTTTAGTTTTCTCTCTTCTAAGCATCATCAGAATCCTATTCTTGTGTGTTCTTGGTTGGGTCAAGGGTACAAACCTTGAATCCAATTACGTTGTTATAGGGCTTCATTGTATCCTGACGGCAATATTTCGTATACCTGTTGTAATCGCCAATTGATATTGGGAGGGTAGAAATAATTGTCTAAAAGAATCTTTATCGATCCTTGAAGCTGGAAGTACAACATTTCTCTTAAGTGTTTCATCCTCTCTTTTAGCCAAAATTTCCAACAGTTTTAGACAATTAATTTAATCGACCAAAGCGGTATTGTTTGGGTCATTTCCATCAAATCTGATACTCGTTATCAGTATTGGTAATGATAATGTATGATCTCAACAAAGGAAATAGAGAACTGATAACCACAGGAGGAAACCATTACGTACCCAATTGCGTGGACAAAAAAAAATAAAAAATGGTAATGTGCAGTAGCCAAATAGTAGTGGCGTTCTGCATTGTTGGATGTGAAACTTGGTAAAAAGAAATTGTGTGTTCGTCGAAGGAACTCACGATAACAATTTTTCTGAGTTAAACCCTTTGGTTGATGCAGACACTTACCGGAAGGTCTGCAAAAGTGAGCCAAGTTCAAAAGCTTGGACTTGAAGATTTCTTAAATGGGGGAGAATCTTATGAGACTGTCATATAAAATTCTCTAGTTGGTAGGTTATTTTATATAACCAAAATCATCAATAATTGTTTAGATAAACAAATTGTATGATATGAGTATAATTCTTGCAAAAAGAATTCTAGGTTCCAAAACTTGGAAATGAGCATGTCTTAAATGACATCGAAAAGGGTGGAATACCGGATAATATGTAACGTATTGGGAAATTGGGCGGCCGACCAAATATCCGACAATGATATGTTATGATATTGCCGACGCATAAATTATGAACATTTGCATTACATGATGTAAAATGTTAAATAGACATTGTCTATGTTTTTGGGTATAAATTTGTAGAAGATTGGGCATGAGTAGAGGAGTTACTCATATTAATAATGTGCTTGTTGAAATAGCAAGTAAGTTGCCTACAAATTTTCTATGCACTCTAGTGTATGCAAGTCTATAATGACTTCTTGTGAATTAACCGTAAATGTTAATTAGGATCACTAGAGAAGTTATAATTATTTTGTAAAATCAAATAGAAACATTTTTAATAATTGATTGCATGAGCAGATGCAAATTAATGAGGAGGAATGGCTTAAAACCTAACTTGTAGAGATCCCATTTTTGGAAGAAGTCATCTGAAGCGGTCTTGATTAATTGTGAATCAGGATATGATCTATAACGTCTCTAACAAAGACTTATAATGAAAAGTCAAGACATGCAAGTCTTGGACATTGAACGGTAAGTAAATTACTCAAGAAGGGAGTAATTGCACTTGACAATTGAAAAAGAGAAAAACTTGGCAGACTTATCATAAAGAGTCTCCCAAAGGAAATGTTTTCAATGAAGTATACAGAAATGGGACTAAGATCTATGAAGGAAGGTTGATCACCCATAGAAGAAACCCAACCTATGTTTTGAAAAGGATAAACAAGGTTCAATATGGTACCAACAAGTTATGGAAGTGATTATGGTGCACTAAGTATAAAACTTCTCATTTCTGTTTAGTGCAGGTTATGCAAGAAAAAGGGATGGATATTAATTCTTAATAAGTCTATTATTGTTTACAGGTGTATCGCAGAAACACCTTAAGAGACTTACCTATATGAGTATGGAAATCGGGTCGTTTCCTAAGAGAATAAGACCGGATTTCTCTAAAGCTGACTCATGAATCCAGGATATAACACATGGCCATTAATGTCTTTGAGCTACATAACACACAATCTCCAAATCGAGTATGTGTGAGATTCTCCGGTTTTATCACATGGGGTACTTGGTTCAAGACTAGTTTCACCACCGAACCTCGATAAGGCTTTGAATTTCTTGCACTAAGTGAAGGTTCAAATCCAAAAGATACCTATCATTTATGTACCGTTTTCAACGATGATGCTTATTTCCTAACATTTTTGAACTACGTTGGCTTGATCCCACTTGGGTACGTAGGCAGTCACTTGAGTGATGCAGCCACCCGACTTTTGTAAGTTTACTTTATTTTCTGTTTTGGTTTTTGAAAATAGGAGGAGATTGTTGGATATTTTCAATAACATGGAAAGTAAATGGTTTTCGTTTTTTGGTTTGCCGTTACAACGAGGGAGTGTCTTGTGTCGAATAGACACAATGGATGTTAGTTGGAGATGAAGAGGCACCTCCAAAGGGTGTGATGGTTTACAAAAGACATATTCATTCCCATTAGACACTATTGATTTCTTTTGGAAGTAAAGAGGCATCTCCAATAGGCATGAGTCCCCTATAAGTAGTGATGATTTGTTTTAAGTTCAAACAATGAAAACATCAAATACTTTCAGTTTTCTCTCTCTAAGCATCATCGAATCCTATTCTTGTTTGTTCTTGGTTGGGTCAAGGGTACAAACCTTGAATCCAATTACGTTGTTATAGGGCTTCATTGTATCCTGACGGCAATATTTCGTATACCTGTTGTAATCGCCAATTGATATTGGGAGGGTAGAAATAATTTTCTAAAAGAATATTTATCGAGCCTTGAAGCTGGAAGTAACATTTCTCTTAAGTGTTTCTGATAGGTGTCTAAAACACCTAATTTACTATCTAGTAGTTACGCTTTCTTTGCTATTTTTCTGGTGAATTATGTACTTTACGCGTGTTTCGAGTTATTAGGTACTGAGTCGCACGGAGGAAAAGAAGCGGAAATCACCCAAATTGAGGCGAAAAGGGCAAAATGGTCATTGCACGGTAAACATTATCCTGGAGCCCGGTAATGGTTAAGAGGCAACTCTTCTTGGAGGAGTACTAAATACGATTAGCGAGAGGTTAAGGGGTACCATTGAGCAGCCCTTATCGGGGGTGACCGGTGTCATTATCACCCTTAACCCTAAATTGAGAGAAACTCGTCTCTCATTCTCATTCTTCATTACACTCACCTGAAATTCAGAGAGGAAAGAAAGGGAGATGGCTGCACATTAAAGTGGTCTGAGAATCAGTGAGAAATGATCAGGAGATGTTAAGAGGATTTCAGTGATGATGGATGAGATGTAGCTGCTGCTCATTGAAGCTTAAGCTCGATTCGAGAGTTTGCTGTCGCAATTAGGAGCTAGGGTTTCGACAATTGAAGATGGAGTTGCCATTGATTCCAGGGTAAATGGAAGAGATGATTTATGAATTTGAAGAAGAAATTGGAGATAGGTTTGTACCGAATATGGCTTTACAGTAAGAGTTTGAGACAAGAAAAAGTATGCAAGCCCTGAAGAACAGTGAACTGATGTTGTTCGATGTGGAATGAAGGAGATAAAGAAGTTTTTGAGATTATGAATGGTTTATTATTGATGGGTTTACTCTGAATTCAAATTGCAGGAAGAATTGAAGAAGGGAAGCGGTTAAGAACATCACAACATACGCATCTCCTACACTACCAGGATTTTGCACACAGCATGTTTGATAAAAGGCCTCAGTGAGACTCATGTGTTGTGTTGAATAAGGAGGAAATGAGATGAAGGTGCAGTGATGGAGAGGTCAGTGAGTCGAGAGCGTGCGGCTACAAATGCAGACAAAAGGCACGAGATGCGGCTCCGAGTGTGATGATCTTTTGCAATGGGTACCTGGAGAAGAAGGGGATTAGATGTATGTTAGGGTTTGAACTCAGGAGTTGCTCAGGGGAATGCAATGGATATGGTTTGAAGGTTCTGGTGGTGTTTGATGGCAGGCTAGGGTGTTGGCTGCTGTGAATTTGGCCTGAGCTGGTGGTTGCTGGCAAGGTATTTGAGTTAAGTCGGGAATTACAGTCTTGTTGTAGAGCTGAAATGGTTGAGCCGAGAATGTTCTGTAGCAGTACAAGGAGATGGTTGAGCTGGAATTTATGCAATGACAAGCTATGAACAAGGAGACGGAGAGGATGATGCCTGTGACGATGGTGTTAGCAGCGGATGAGTTCGAGTTGTGTGGCTTCTGTGATGGAATTGGCAGAGTGGATTGCAAGAGCAGGAACTGAGCATATGGGTTAGTTTGAGTTTGATGACTTGCAGGTGGCAGCTGTGGTGGTGATATGCAAGGATTTGTTGCTGCCATGGTCTGAGTTATTTGGCTGCGAAATGGCACTACAGGGAATGAGATTTGAAGCTGGTGTTGATGGACTTGTGCACTGATTAGAGTCAAATATATGATACCAGTGGTGTGAAGATTACTGAGTCCGTGAGTCAAGGAGCAGCTGCTGAGGAGATTGAAGATTAAATGGCTTTGAGTTGTGAGGCAGAAGTGGATCATGACAATGGTGGACTCGTGGGAGCTGCAATTGTGCAAGTGCTAGGGGATTGAAGTGGTCGTGGCGATTAAGCTGCGATTCGAGTAGTGGTAATGGATTGGGAATGCGAGTGACAGAGATGGAGGACTTGCATAAGCAGAAGGTTGTTGATGCTGTTGAACTCAGGTGTTGGTTGGCCTGTGGTGTTTGAACTCAGGTGATGAATTGAGTCTCCGGAAGAACTGAGGATGCTGATGCTGCTATGAGGCTGAGCTGCATGAAATGGAGTTGAAATGCTGCAGGTGCTGGTGCTGTTGTGCAAGTGATGTAGCTCTAGTTGATGCTATTCAGCTGGGAGGATGGAGCTGAGCTACAGAGAAGATAGACATGAAATTGCAGGGCTTTTCCAGGTGGAGCTGGTGCTAATACTAATGGAGTGAGGTCAAAGACAGATTTTTGGAGCTGCAATTGGTGTTGGTGGATTGGCTACTCAGGTTTACAGGGAGGTATTGAGTGCAGAATGCACAGCCTTCTCAGCTGGGATTGAAAGTGGTAAAGCACAATCATGGTGCAGCAGCAAAGTCAGGCTAGTGCAATGGCCTAGGCCAAGGTGACTCAGATCCTGACTCAGATGGATCACTGACTCACCCTGACTCTTCCTGACCGAGTTGACTCGGTCCTGACTAGCCGAGCTTGACTCGTTGACCCGAGATGACTTCGGTCTGACTCCGCTGACCTAAGTGACTAGGTTTGACTTTTGCCTGGTCACCCGAAATAGTTTTCCTACGCGAATTCAAGGCGATTTCCGCCGTAATCCCAGTTTTCCGGCCGTAATCAATGAGTGCTGAAGGTTATCCAACGTAACATTTCAATTTCTGCAAGTTTTGTCACTATTGAGGTGCCAAACAAACCTATTAGCTTAAAGACTTAAAAGTCGGGTAATAGGCAAACTAACTTATATAACTTTTAACTCCTCAGAAGTACTTCAGAAGTCCGTAGGTAATATACGCTTCGGTATCCAAACGGGCTATTAGAGAATTGACGTTAAATATTTGAAAAGAAAATAGAGAGAGTCATATGTCCGGAAAAATGTGTTGTTGGATCTTTTCTACGCCTTAGTGCTTGATATTAAGATATTAAAAAAAATTAGACTGCACTTTTTACTACATTCCTTACACAAATAACGGAACAGGATTCCATATTTGGGTGGCCTAATTTTTTTTTCACCAACACTATATTCAGGGCGGAGCCATCTCATTACAAGGATGTGCACTTGCACCACCTGTCCAGCTTACTTTTAGACCAAATTAGAAATTTCTCTCCATATGTAAGCCTCTTTTTGATTTTTTGCACCTCTAAATTTTTTTTTGCATCCCATAGAAATATTTTGCTCCCTTATCCCATAATTCTTGGCTCCACACCTGACTACATTTAATTTTCGCGATGGTAATATCGATAAATGCGACTATAGTACATGATCCGACATGCTATTTTTTCTTTTCTTCATATCGGGTTTCAGCTCGAGAATTCTTCCCTAAGCACAATGCTCAGAGGTTGATGCGGTTCTTGCTATCACACACATCTTTTTGTCTATGTAAACTTTTTCAATATACTTACGATGGATGTTGGAAGAATAATAGAAAATTAACCAAAACAGTGAATCTATTGGTGTAGTACTATAGTGTATTATTTTGGATTAAGGATAACTAATCGAGTAGGCATGAGGAAGTGGGAGTCGGTGTTATCCTTTACGCCTTTGCAACTTAATTTTCTTTGCCTAGTTAAACACAAGGAGAAATTTTCATGGTTAAACAGAGAGGAGTAAAAAAGAAAACCAAGTGGAGTAAAACAAGAACTAACATACGTGTTGTTTTGAAATGCGACCTAGCAGGTGAATCAGCCATTTAGCTGATTTTCTTATAAGAAAAGAACTAGATTTTGTGCCCGTGTTACGCATCGAGCAGACCTGAAACCGTTTTGCCTCGCCTCGTCATGATGCATGCTTAGGATTTTTGATTTGGTGTAGATCGGCTTCGCCTCGCCCCGATACATGTTTAAGATTTTTGATTATGTCCGTGTTAGGCATCTGGCATTTTTTTTCTTTTAACCATATTTTTGATTTGGTATCGCTCGGCTTCGCCTCGCCCTGTTGCTTAAGATTTTTGATTTGGTATGATTAATATTTTTCTAAGCATGACTCAACACCATAAGAAAATATTCAACAGCAATTCTTGTTTCTTGACTCAATAACATACACAATTCCTTATTCACATCTTAGCTGCAATGCACACACACACTGCACCTAATTCTCAATCATTCATTCAATACAGCTGCAATATTTCATCCACAACAAACCATAGCTTCTAAACATGCAATCACCAGCTCATCTGCAGCAGCACAACTCTTCTGGACTTCATGAACTGCAACCACAATAGGCTTAACAGCTCCATCTTGTCCAACTCCACCACCTAACTCACTTCAATGATCACAAACAATGGTGAGTAATGTTAGTGCTAACATAGCACATTATGATCCTGCACTTACACATAGTGAAATAACAAATTTAGATCAATACAACATCAAATCAAAAAAGCCAAAATGAGATACAATACAATGTAATTCATTATTACCCAAGATGTTCCTTAATTCGATCCATACGAACGTTTTTCTTCCATGTTAATATCAATCCAATGTTCCTCAAATAAACTTTAAATTCAGTTTCTCCAACTGACCACATGTTCTCATCCATCAAAAACAAAACACAGACTACGTTTAAATCAACCCACAAACTTACATCCTCATTGAACCATTATATCAAACACGTTACCACCAATAACTTTCTCAATAGTTTCCAGGGAGTTTTAAATCATTTGGAATCTTTGGCATTAAGTTCAGGTCCTTTTATCTCTACATCATCTGGTTTTGTATCATTTTCCGATTCAATAACCTTAAAAATCCTGCAAAATCAAAAAAAAAAAAAAAAAAGTTAGCTCCATCACTCTACATAAAGAGGTGAATCAGTCGATGAATAAAATTAATATACGAACCCGGATTTAGTTTTCTAAAATGAAAGTCTGGATAGACTTGATGTCCCAACCCTAATTCCCTGCAAAGACGAATTAGTGATTTCATTCTTGGTTGATTATTTTTTGAATCACCATCTCCATCAAATCATAGAACTGAATTACCTCAGAAACATAACTACCAACAATTCCCTGATTCTCAAATCTCATATCGAATCCATGTGCTTCATCTATAGCTTAATTTCTCAATTATCTTCCCGCAAATTCGAAACAGACAACCAACACCTCATTACATTACATGATGATTTCCATTGAACCCATCTTCTAATTCTTCATAGACCCTTTGAAACACGCCCTACAATCCATGATCACAGTCTTTTGTTTCTTGTGCTCGGGCTCGGAGTTTTTAGATGAAAGTGTGAAAAAAGGAGGCTGCTTTTTCTTTTATACCGAAATAAGAAAATCGGAAGCGGCCGGAAAAATCAAGTTATGGTTTAGGGTTACATTTTGATGGAGGTATTGTATACATCAGACGACGTTAATAACGTCCAGTTAAGTATTTGGTGTAAATCAAGCGTAAGTAATTAGTTAGGTGTGAATTCACACATAAGTATTATATACCCACGTTTTGGCTAACGGTGTTACAAACGGCCAGTTAAATACAGGGTGTAAACAGAGTGTAATTAAGGTTTTAATGTCTCTACCAATAGAGTCCCGCCACTTGTCCTCTCCAGAATTGCTCCGTGCGAAAGCTTTTATCTAATTTAATTTGAGGGGGGTGTCATACTCACCGTGCGACGTGGGAGCTCATATGACTTAGTATTTTAAAGGAGGGGAGATTTTAAACAAGTGTTCTTTGATTCCGTCTTTATATCTTTGGACGACTGAGATTAGATTACCAAGGATCTATCCATGGGGACCTAGTTTGCATAACTCCCACGTAGCATTAGAGTAGCAGAAACATCAAAGAAGATTTTCAAATTATAGTTGCTCTAGTTTTATATCTTGATAATGGGCTAATTCATATTTGTACCTGGGCTAATTTTCACAAACACCAAAATTACATGGTCAAAATTAGGGGTGAGCATTTTATCCGTCATGCGCGTTACTTTAACCGGGACCAACCTTAGTTGTACGGATGGATGCCTGACCGGTCGCTAATGGGTTGGGCGCGGATGGAATTTTTAAAAATCCAACGGATTACGGATTGGACCTGGATACAACCTTTAAAATCCGTTGGACATCCATACTCGTTAGATTAAGGGTATTTATATAGTTTTTAGAAAATATATGGATAGTTTTAGAACTTTTAGGTGTTTGTTTGGAGTGTTGTCCATGGCACTTCTATATTTATATACATATATAAAATGTGTAGGTTTTATAAGAAGTCATCTATATGAGCTTTATTTTTTTCATTATAAATTTTAACTAACACAAATCCATTGGATTATCCGCACCCAATCCGTTCATCCATACATCCATTGGATGCAAATCCGTTGGATGTTGGTTTGGATGCGGATGCCAAATTTGAAATCCGTAGTGTATTGGATTGGATGCGGATGAGGTGAAAACCGGTCTATACCGGCCCATGCTCACCCCTAGTCAAAATAAGTTTGTAGGAATTACTATTTAGTCCAATTTTTCATGACCCAGTTAGTGGCTAGTCCACCCATGAAAAACATTTACTCGTTAGTCCAATTATTTACTCGCTAGTCCAAAAACTTTGTGGAGATTATAAAGTGTGTTTTCTAAATGCCTAAAACACCCTTACATATCTAATTAGTATCAACACATGCAAATATTACTAGTAATATGTTACTACATACTAGTAATATCAATATGGTCATACTACATATCAATATGTACTATATTAATAGTAAAAAGAATATGTTACTCGTAAATTAAGTAACTACTCTACTATACTAGTAATAACATGTGTACTAGTATACTAGTTTACTAGTATACTAGTAGTAACTAATACTATACTAGTAGTAACTAGTACTATATTAGTAACATATTAATATGTAATATCAATATATAACATAATACATACTAATATGACACTACATATTAATATGTAGTGTCAATATATAACACACTACGTATTAATATGTAGTATCAATATTAATATATAATATCAATATATAACATACTACATATTAATATGACATACTATAACATACTACATATCAATATATAACATACTATATAACATACTACATATTAATATGACACTACATATTAATATGTAGTGTCAATATATAACATACTACATATTAATATGTAGTATCAATATATAACATATTGTACTAGTAACATATGTTACTACATACTACATTTGTTATATATATATGTTACTACATACTACATATTAATACTAGTATAATACTAGTTACTAGTATTAATACTAGTATGTTACTACATACTACATTTGTTCTATATATGTTACTACATATTTTACTACATACTACATATTAATACTAGTATACTACTAGTTACTAGTATACTACTAGTTACTAGTATACTAGTAAACTAGTATTAATACTAGTATATATGTTACTACATATTACATATGTTGCTGCATATTACATATGTTGCTAATAACATACATAGTATATTATATGTTAGGGTTAGTAGAGTAATTTTACTCTTTTCAAATCTTTTTTGGACTAGGGAGTAAATGTTGTTTCCCGCTGGACTAGCCACTAATCCGGGTCGGGTTTAGTGGACTAAACAGGAAATCTCTCAATACGTTTTCACAAATTTTGGGGGCTTCAGCCTAGGGAAGCCACCCCACATCCGTCACTGAATCATACATAAGTGAAAAATTGTTAATTATGATTCTGAGAAATTATTCATCATTTATGGTCACCGATGCCCAAATCATAAAATACAGTAGCCTTACCTTCATAACATATACTCTCTTATTCGTCTGTAGATGTATTATTCATGGCAACTTCCATTTTACTTCGATTGAGATCTTCTTCTCTGAATCTAGCTACACGTGTAAGTAGATTTTAATGGTTGGGTGATTTGATTTTTTTAGCTGTGATTTGATTTTGGGGGTACAATTAGAATCTGGATTTGGTGGTTAGTGATGCTATCAGATGCAGTTGTAGTGATGGAACACATGAGAAATTGATTGGGTTTTTGTTTTTAGAGAAAACAAATAGTGTAGCTTCAGTTCATAGTTGGTTGTTTCTTTGGTGTAATATCTTTTGGTCCTTTTTTAGGTGGGCCCATGTCTGTTTAGTCCTTTGGTCAAACGCCTTTACTGTTTGGTCCATAATTATTTAAAAATATTTAAATAGACAAAAATACCTTTCTGTGTAAAAAAAAAATTTTGTAGGAGTTCTTCCGTGCTTAAAAAACAGACTTCATTCCCAGGAATGAAGTCCATACAAAAAGCTAAAAAAACAGACTTCATTCCCAGGAATGAAGTCCATACAAAAAGCTAAAAAACAGACTTCATTCACAGGAATGAAGTCCATACAAAAAGCTAAAAAACAGACTTCATTCCCAAGAATGAAGTACATACAAAAAGCTAAAGAAACAGACTTCATTCCCAGGAATGAAGTCCATACAAAAAGCTAAAAAAACAGACTTCATTCCCAGGAATGAAGTCCATACAAAAAGCTAAAAAAACAGACTTCATTCCCAGGAATGAAGTCTATATAAAAACCTAAAAAGAAAAAAAAAATCATCATCTTCATCGTCTTTCTTCATCTTCAACATTCAAAATCATCATCATCTTTCTTCATCTTCATCATCTTCATATATGGTCCTTATCCACAAAATCATCATCTTTCTTCATCTTCATCATCTTCATTATCATCTTCATCATCATCTTCATCATCATCATCATCTTTCTTCATCTTCATCATCATCATCATCATCATCATCATCATCATCATCATCATCATCTTCATCTTCATCATCATCATCTTTCTTCATCTTCATCATCTTTATCATCATCATCATCTTCATCTTCATCATCATCATCTTTCTTCATCTTCATCATCTTCATCATCATCTTCATCATCTTTCTTCATCTTCATCATCATCTTCATCTTCATCATCTTCATCATCATCATCATCATCATCTTCATCTTCATCATCTTCATCATCATCATCATCTTCATCTTCATCTTCATCTTCATCTTCATCATCATCATCTTTCTTCATCATCATCATCTTTCTTCATCTTCATCATCATCATTTTCATCTTCATCTTCATCATCATCATCTTTCTTCATCTTCATCATCATCTTCATCATCTTCATCTTCATCATCATCTTCATCATTATCATCTTCATCATCATCATCATCTTTCTTCATCTTCATCTTCATCATCTTCATCTTCATCTTCATCTTCATCATCTTCATCATCATCATCTTCATCTTCATCATCTTTATCATCATAATCATCATCATCATCTTCATCATCATCATCTTCATCATCATCATCTTTCTTCATCTTCATCATCTTTATCATCATCTTCATCATCTTTCTTCATCTTCATCATCTTCATCATCTTGTTTCCACAAAATTAAAACCTTAGAAAAAAGATTTGAGAGGAAAAGAAAAACTAGATCTAGAAAGAAGAGAGAGAAAAAAATGCGAGAATGATTTCATCTCTCTTACCTTTTGATTATATATATGGTCCTTATCCAAAAGGGTATTTCTGCCACTACAAGGTGACATTTACATCATCCATGACATCAGCGTAGGACCAAACTATAATTTATATTACCAAATAGGACCAAACAGACATTTGACTGGGTCAAATGGACTAGACTCATCCTAATATATTATTTCTAGGACCAATTGGTATTTCCTACTTTCGTGTTATTCATGATAATCATGTGGATACTAATTTTCCTTCAACGGCTCAAGAGCATGGCCGTCATTTATTCAAAAATTGGGAATCTAGCTACATCTTTTAGGTTTGTGCGGTTTGGTTATGTGCGATGAATTGGTTTCTGTTATTTAGCTCTTGTTTTTGCTAGTACTAAATGTTATGGTTCTTTGCACTTCAAAACCTCTTGGGGAGGACAAGGATGTGATTGGTATTGATTTTGTAAGTACCAACTCTTGTGTGGCAATGATGGAGGGAAGGTAATTTTGGATCTTTTGCAACCGGTTTGCTCCCGTGTTTCTCCTTGATATATAGTGTGTAATTGTCCATTGGTTTCGGTGCTTTTGCGGACCGCAAAATTCATTGAAAGCTCGAGGAGAATATTGCTTGTGGAATGACAAAGGAACTTAATAGACGTATTCTCGTGAATAAAATTTTTTGGTTTCTCTCTCTCTCTCGTGAATCGGTTTTCCCTCTCATGACTCACTAAATTTTTTTATTTTCCACTTACTATCTTGATTTCTAGTTCAAAATTTTTGTTAAACTCTATGGTTATATGCTTGTGATTAACTTTAAGCTCGATCTGATTTTAGATGTTTTAAAAACCTGCTGGAATTTCTCTGGTATTAGAATGTCTAGCTAATCTCTTTTCTCCCAATGTGTTTACAGATTATCGTTTTCCGATGGCGTTGTCCGTGTTAATCAAGTGGTTAAGGCGTATGCAGATTACTCTAAAGATCGTTGAAGCTATAGTGTTCAAAATGTTTGTCATTATTGATTTGAATTTCTCCATGGATGTTCACAGTGGTTCTGACTAAAATCAGACTAGAAATCGGTATTATCGTAAATCTCGCGCTTTCAAATTTCAAAATTTCAAATTTCGTCAAATTAGTTTCCTAAATTGGTGCTTACTCCTTTTATCAGTCCTCTGGTCAAACACTAATCTCGCCAGCTTGCCTTTCCAATAAGATATTTTCATATCAAAAATCTTCCATGTTTAATAGATTATTCTCAAGAATACTTCAAAACCCTAAATCGAATAATTGGGTATTACATATACTTGGAAAACTTTCATAACAATATGGAAGCGATTAGTCTTGTTCATTATCAAAAAATGGTGAGGAAAAATGTTTAATATCACATATTTGGTTCAAAAGTTTAAAACTGCTACTCTAGAACTGGGAGAGTCTTCTGAAATAATAGTCCACAATCAAGAACAAGAAATAACTGAAGAAAGCTCTAGTGGGAATTTTGCCTAATTGGTAAAATTATTAATGAAATAAATATGGACCTGAAGGCAGTTGAAAATAACATAGACTTTTCGTGGCCTTTCCTTGTTGAAGATGAATTGAAGATTGTGGAGATAGATACTAAATTTATGGTTTTAAATTTTAAGGATTGGGATAATGTGAAGAAATTTTTTGATACAAGGCCATGGAGCATCAACGGGTGGCTTGTAATCCTGCATCACTATAGTGCTGATATGATCTATCAAGAGCTAGATTGGACCCATCAGTATTTCTGGATCCAGCTGAAGAAACTCCTCCCAGAGCATATGAATGTGAATGTTGTCAGAAAGATGGGGTCTCTTATGGGTGACGTCATTGCTATAGATCCTCCAAATGCTATTCCTAAAGCAGGTGATCCAGTTAAAGTGTGTGTTATCTTGGATATTAACAATCCATTGAGAAGAGAAGTTCTATCCATGACCCCGAAGCCGGGATGTACAAGATGGATAAAATATCTTTATGAAAAACAACCTAAGAAGTTATGTCCAAGCTGCTTTATTCTTAATCATATCAAAGGTGTTTGTAAAGCTGCAACTGAATATACCTGGAAGTTGTGCACAAGAAAGCTCATTATTTTGGTGTTAGGAATCTCAAAGGAAAGAACAAAATAATGGAATCGAAGACTATAGGACAAGTTCCAGTTAGAATTCAAAAGGCTAAAGTTAAGAATCCATTTTTTGTTCCCCCTCAAGATGGTATTAAGGTTATTGGAAGAGTCATAGATGTTGATGAAAATGATGGACAAGATTTTGCTAGGCTCGGAAAGCGTCAGAGAAACAACCAAACTGATAGTGCCTATGGAACTCGAGACCTCAACTCTTGGAAGCCAATAACAATGACAAACATATTGCATCACAAGTAATCTCACGAGACCACTCAAAGAAGGAAAAAGATATCAAAACACCATTGGGAATGGAAAGATTTTTTCTAGGCTCTATTCTTTCTATTATCTCGCATATATGCCTCATCCCCTATGACAATATTAAATTTCTCGGACTCTTTATATTTTTATACTCCTCTATTTTATATAAAAGTTACTTTATTAATTTTAAAATTTGATTTCGCAAAAATTGATACTTATCCTTAAACAACACAACATTTCGAGTGAATGTTACCCTTTGATTGGTTATCATTTAAAAAAAAATCGATACAAAGTATAAAAATATGTATAATTTAATAGTCATGTTTATAATCGTTATATATGTAGGTTTTTTAAAATGTTTTCCAACGATATAATGCTTACAAATATCGTTGTCATAGTTTCAGAGGTATGTCATATTTGAATTTTAGAATTTTGTGATCAATAAGTACATCCAAAACTGTCGTTCTCTTCTTAGTTCCTTAAAACTTGTACAAAGTTAAATTAGCCAAACTTTTATAAAATGAAGGGAGCATATAAAAGAAGTATTATATCTATATCTCTTTTTCACCTTTTTTTCTAAAAAATAATCATAACTTATATATCTTTAATATTTTTTAAACTCATAAGACACATTTTACAATGAAGCGTTGATGTACATAGTATATATACATTAAAAAACAATAAGTTTAGCTTATCGAGTTTTGCCATGTTTTCATTATTTTCTGAAAAAATATATATCATTCATTTGGTCGCGATGTCTAATTCATTTCTATGCGGTTGAAACTAATCTAAGTTTTCACGAATTATTGGTAGTGTGCTTCGCAAGTTTTTAAAAGAAACGTTATCAATAGGGTTTTTCTATCTATTTAAAGTCCGCATCGTCTCTTCGAGAGAAGAAGTGAAGAGAAAAAGAAAGATAGATACAGAGAAAGTAGTGTTCAAATCATGGCTCAAAGAAGTTGGAGGTGGTGGTGCGTTTATTGATCTTGAGACTAGGACATTGTGTGTAGTTGTTCGGATATTGGGAGGAAGCTGGGAACAGATCGTCATCACCCATATTACATTGATGTTCTAGGTCATCGTCCTGGAAATGATCTACATGTAAGTTTACCGATTCTAGTTACTAGTTTTAATTGATTTTGAGCATGAACATTTAGATTTGGAATCAAATTAAGGTTTTACTTTTTGTTTTTCAATTGTTTTGTTTCATGTTGTTAATTTCTTCTCATAACTGACTATTATCTTAATTTTGGGTTATTTTCAATTGTTTTTTATGTCGTTAGTTTCTTCATCGTAGTGTTACTTCTAATGAGCAAATCAGATATGAATTTTTTTTTGCTTAATTTTTTTGTTTTACTTGTCCTGATATATTAGGGTTTTAGCTTATTTTGTTTTATTTTTATTTTTTATTTGGATTAGTTGTACTCGACAAGTGTTGAATTTGATTATTTATTAATATATAAAACTCCAAGTCGATTGTAATATATACAAATTACATAATTTTATTCGTATTTATTTATTGATATTTATTTTTTGGTAAGAACTTGAAAAGTGGAAGCAAGGATTTGGTGAAGCAAGTTATTTCTGATGATCAGGTAAGGAAACAGTGAAGCAAGGATTAGACGGCTCTAATTACAAGAGAGAGTTTATGACAAATGGATTTTATCTGTTGGTTAGAAATCATGTGCAATCTTTTAAGAAAAATGAATAAAATGTTGCAAAGATCTGAAACATTACTATAAAATAGTCTTTGAGATGTTTGCATGTTTTTATCTTTTATATATTAATTAACATCGCTCTTGCCTTGTTAATTGAAACTCTATATTCATGAGAAAATGGTGGTGGTGTTGAAGTACATCCCATCACTAGTTGCAACCCAACATTTTGGGAAAGATGACATGGCTTGTGTTTGAATGAAAGCCATAGCGGTGTGGGAAGTCCGCAGGTTGGTAAAAATCGAGATGATGATGGTGTATTTGAAGTAGAAACAATCCCTTGTCTCGAGTCCGGTTCTAGGAAAAAAATGAGGTGCTTGTTCGGTTGAACTAGAACCAACTAATTATGGTGGCAACTCTCCAATAGTGTATAAGATTCTCTCATAGTTGACATGAGATATGTCAAAGCACATGTAGCCGTTTTACCTCTCTTTGCAACTGCTTTCCTTTTTTTTCTTAGGTTGTATTGGTTGCTCAGGTGGCATAGTGGTGCGACTACAATCTGGTCGGGCAACATACTTTAAGATTTATAAGATGGCACGTTTTATAAAGTAAAATTTTAAGAATTTCTTACTTCAATTTTTTTTATTACATAAATGTTTGTTTTAACTTCCCCTTTCTTCTCAAAAAGTAAAGCAATTACGGTGATTTAGAGGGGATTATTAATTCAAATCAAATACGTGTCAAAATATATTTTGTATGTGGCACGACCACATCTTATTAGTCGGAGGGGTGGCATGGTGGCACCTAATATAGTTTCCAAGTCTCCCATGGTAGGGATCCTTTAGACAAGTGCATAAGTTGTTAATAGCCATAAAATATATAAAGCAATAATACTGAGATCCAACAAGTTTTTTTACCCTTAATATTAAAAACTTTTGTGCACATCGGAAATATATCATTTGGTGGTTCTCTTCGAGATCCGAATTTGACAGTTGAGCTAAGATTTGATTATCTTGATAATATAAATTTTAGTCGATCTAAACTGATACAAAGGAGTTTATATTATTTAAACGGGAGAGCCTTTGTATAACTCAACAATAGATCTTTGATTTATTTTTGAGATTGATAGAGCGTTTACCAAATACATATTGAGTCGTTCTTTTGTTTGAAATACAATCTAAAGGAGTTGAGTGGTATAAGGCTTCACAACGACCGAAACAACTTAAGATAGAGAATTTTATCTTAGGATTTACATTCGTTGAGCAGTTGGTAGTAGTTCTACAAATATTGAAGGAACTAGGTAACTTGGAGTTAGTTTACTTGTTCTCAACTATAATGGGTTGGTACTTGTCTTTGTATAACAGACTTAATTCTAAGAGTATTCAAAACTTGGACTAGGTCCTGAGGTTTTCCGCATTTTCGATTTCCTTATTAACAAAATCTTATTGTGTGCTTTTATTTTACTTCAACATTATAATTATTTATTATTTTAGTTATAACAATGTAATTGCATTATATGTTAATCAAATACTTGGTCTGATCACATAGTTGGTTCGGTTCTTGTGGTTTCTATCTTCTTGACAATCTATGTTTATATTATAGGTAGTAGTGTACTGGTACCATCCTCATTTCAACGATTGAAAGAGATAGCAGATGAAAGTAAAGATGCGGAGATAGAGAATGAAAGCGGAAGATAATGGAAGGGAGATGCATAAGATAAGGGTTTTATCTTAAGCTTGAGATTAGATCTCGAGGAACGTGAAAAGGATCAATGAAATTGTACATGACAATTAAATATAGGGTTAATTTTCTTTTTTTTAATTAATTTCCTGATTGACTTATTTATTTGACCTAGGGTAATCTTATTAACTTTATTTAGAACTGAATCTTATAATTTTAGGCCAAGTACTATGGTGTGCCACTTTTTTTGTTGCTTTGACCATATTATAGCCAAGCCAAGTAACCAAAAAAAAATATCCACCTTACAACAACTTTCCATCTTTTCTCTTATGGTAATGGAAACTAAATATAATATTCGTTGCGAGGTTTCTCACGAAGGATTTGAGTTATTATTATTTTATTTTTGTATTTTTAGTATGAAAGGAATCATTCATTCAAGAATTAAGAGAGTTTAACATTGAATGCAAAATTTTAGCCACTACAGGAAGTTTGCATTTCAATTTCCTCTAACAAAAAGATTAACAAAATGTTTTTCTAGCAAATGTGCAACATTATTAGCCTTTCTTGGGGGTATAAATACACCTCCGAGAATCAAAGTTTTTTGGTAAATGAAGACAATCTTCTACAATATTATTATTGACCTAATTAATTGTTTCTCTTACCTTATTGATAATGTTAACCATATTCTCACAATCTTCTTTAATTTCAATCATTTTGTATCCCTTCTCCATTGCCTATTGAACATTTAATTATATGCCAAAGCTTCATCTTGCTTCGTACCTATCATTGTTGTTGGGATGCATCGAACTTCAATGCAACCAATGTCTTTACGATTTATAAGTCTTATCCAAAGCTTTCCAATAATATCATAGTAAGATGTATCAAGATTAAACTAACAAAGTTTGTTGTAGGTAAATTCCATCTATAATTTATAGAGTTCGACTAGATTTGATTGTCCAATTTTAATTAAAGAGAACGACTATTCGGTATAACGCATATCAATCTTTCTAAGCAGAGAAAATTACCTCGCAATATTATTTCGAATTTAGTTTTAACCATCCCAATAAGCCAACACTATTCATATTATTATCTAAAACATGACCCGATGCTAAACGGTTATTTTAGAGCCGACTACACACTCACGTAATAACAAAATGTAAATAATCTAATCACCAACATTAAAAAGGGAACAAACACTAGGACAATTAATCGACATATATATATATATATATATATATATATATATATATATATATATATATAACAATCCTATCTCTTGTAGGTAGGCATTCCCAGACACATTTCAAATGAAATGTACTCCTCCGTCCCATAATAGGTGACTTAATTCAAGTTTGCATAATTTTAAGGTAAAGAGAAGAGAAAAGTATTTTTTAAAAAAATTTACCTCCTTATGGTTTAATAATTAGTAAAAATTTAGAAATAATTTATATCTAAAACTCTACCATTGATATTCGATAACTTTATACTATTGAAAAGCATTTTAAAACCTATATGTAATAAATATAAGCACGACCATCAAATTATAGATAATTCGATACTAGAAATAATCAATTAAAAGAACATTTTTGAAATATCCTCTTGTTTAATGATATAGGCACCTAACAAATTTAAGAATGAATAGGTCATATATTGAGGCACGAAGAGAGTATAATTTAGAAGGGAAGCTTATTTTTACAGATCATTTTCAATTGAGATTCTTTGACAATAAACCTTTTTATCTTGATGAATGCTTTGATTTTGGTTTCAGCAGAAATGTTCCATTTATATTGGTTTCCCATCTCAATCATTTGGAGGAAGCCTAATCCTCATGATGTCATCAACAAAATGGGTTTCAAATAAGTTTCAAAAGAGAGCTTTAAATGTTATACGATCTCAAGGCTTAGTGTCTTCATTAATGAGTCATTAACAAACTTCATTTTGCTAGAGATTGGTCTACTAGAAACATTGGATTCCTTCTTCGTGATGTTCATCATAATACTAATATGTTCAAAAGTTGTCAGTAAATGACAAGGAAATGGGTCCCGCTAGTATTTCCGTGACTAGTTGAGGTTCAAATGTAAGTAAATGACCATTTCCTTTAAAAGAAGACAATGAAGATATGTTGAGAGATCAAATTTCCATATCTAAGTGCAATAGATGCACTTTTGTACTTAAGATAATATAATCGACCAATTTTTTTTTTTCAGTGAACTTATCAGCTAAATATATCTTTAAGCCGATGCAACATCATTGAAATAGTACATAAAAAGAATATAATCATATCCTTAAAAAGAACCATTAACATGAGTTTTTTTGTTTATCATAGCAAAGGAATAAAGAGGACTGCTAAAGGATGAACGCTTATTATTTGCTACTGGACTGAAAAGTCTTTTCTTTGGGGCAACCCCCATAGCCTATCTCCTCAAGCTTCTCATACGACATCTAAATAAAACTATATTTGTTCTTAATAATGTATTTGTATCTCCACACCCATATATTATTTACCTCTCAAATGTTTTTTTAATTTTATCCGATTCATCGGCATCATACGTTACTACGATGTTGAAATATTCTTTGTTGTAGTTTAAAAGAGTTAATGAACAAGACAAAAATATACATGCCACTATAATTTGTTACTTGCTAAGTTTATTTTTAAGTTAATATAAATCCAAAGAATATGTATTATCATATTTACCTCAACAATGCCTTGGACTCTCGATGCTCGAGGAACCCACCTCGCGATATAATATCGAGAAAAAATGTATATCTTTGCTATATAACAAACCAATCATAAGTTTTTAAGGCACTTCAAGACAATGTTTTGTATGAACTTAAAGAAGTGCACATTCTTTACAAACAGAGTCACTTTCTTAGGCTATGTTGTGCCGTAGACACTGGTATTTTGAAATGCGATGATTCTAAGATAAAAGCAATTGTTGATTGGGCCTATTCCAACTTCTAAACGTGAAGTACGCAGCCTTTCATGGATTAGCATCTTCTACGTAAGGATTTGTGAGGAATTTTAGTACTATCGCAACTGGTTTGACGATTGTTTGAGCGTGATATTTTTGTATGGACTGAGGGAAGAAGATAAAAGCTTTAATTTACTCAAGGAAAAGTTGTGTAGCGCTCCTGTTTTTGCTATGCTAAATTTTGATAAACCATTTGAGATACACCTAATTCTTCTATTGTTAGTATAAGTGATGTATTATCTCAAAGAAGGACATCCGATTTGCATCTTTTATGTTGAAAAGAACTCAAATACAAGGAAGAAGGTCTACTTATGAGTTAATTAATTGCTCTTGTTCAAGCTCTTAAGAACTGCATCCTTTTCTTATTCACAATGAGTTTGTTGTCAATATTGATAATCGTGCTCTTAAGTTTTTGAAAAACTTCGAAAAGGTCAATAAAATGCATGATAGGAGGTTATCTACTATCAATCAAGACACATTTTCTATTAAACATCAAAGTGGAAAACTTTAATCAAGTTCTTTGATGCTTTTGAGTGAAGAGCTGCGTCTTCTTGTTACTCTCAAACATGAGAGTTTGGATTTTGATTTCTTAAAAGATCTTTATAGTGAAGACAAAGAATTCTAAATCCTGGGAAAAGTGTGGTTCTTGATAGGGAGTGTTGATGATTATCTCATTCAATATGGTTTTTTTTTAAAGGAAATCGTTTATGTCTTCATTTGAACACAATGTTCTTTATGTCTTCATTTGATGCAAAAAATTACATGAAGTGGGCTTTGTGAGGATATTTTGGACGTGATAAAACTATTGCTTTGGTTGAGGAACGTTATTTTTCCTTGATTCAATTAAACGACATTCGTGGAAATAGGACAAAAATGCAAGGTTTGTCCCATAGATCTAAAGGGAATATTCAAAACACTTGGATTATATACTCCACTTCCAATTCCCCCGATGCACCTTGTGGATATTAGCATGGACTTTGTACTTTCGGTTTACCACGTCTTCGCCAGAAGAATGATTCTAGTTATGGTGGTTGTCGTTGGTTACTCAAAAATGGCTCACTTCAGCATGTAAGAAAACTGAAGCCTCCAATGTTGCTTATTTATTTTCAAAGAAGTAGTACGCTTGCATGGAATTCCCAAGGCAATTACTTCTGATCGAGACACTAAGTTTTGAGCTACTTTGGAAGTCTTTATGGATGCTATGGAACTAAACTCAAAAGATAATACAACAACTCACCCTCAAACATATGGATGCAAAAAAAGTGGTTAATCGATCTTTAGAAATGCAGTTAGAACCACAAAGTTATTGGAGAAAAGAAGCAATGGGACAATTTTCTTCCAAATATGGAGATTTGTAGCTTATAACTTAGATTGATGGATCCTGAGTAAGGCCTTTTGAGATTGTTTATTCTAAGGTTCTAATCATATTTCGGATTTGGTGGTACTTGATACAACGTACATCAAATGTTGAAATGAGATAACTTTATTGAAAAGCTTCACTCATACATCAAGAAGTAAAGTCAAAACTTACGAGATTCTAATAACAAGTACAAGGAAGATGCAAATCAACATAGAAGACTTAAGACTTTTGATGAAAGGAGAACAATAATGCACGCGTATTTATATTGTTTATGATTTTTCTGAAGCATGATGTATGTTGTTTATGATGATCTAGCCCATTTTGTAAGAAATATTCTTCATTACGAAAATAAAATATTTTAAATTACAAAATCAGTTTCATTAAGAGATATAAATAAAAGCAGCTGAATAATATAAGAATAATAAAATTTAAAACATTATCCACTGAGACAACTCTACTTACTTCAATCCTCACGTGATCAATACTTTTCAAACTGACACTTACACCCATTTAAATAGAACACGAAATTGGGGGATAAAAACTAATTAGGGGATATGAATTACTTCCCCAACCAGATAGTGATACTAGTATGAGGTGGTTTGGGGTGCAAAAATACTAAAATATCTTCCCTTCAAAATAAAAATCAAAAAACAAAATCATATCCCCATTTCCATCTCCACTTCTTATTAATCTCTTTGGGGGTTCAGAAACTTTGAGCTATTATTCCTAATACACTTTAATTCATTTCATCTCTTTACCAATTCTCTTTACTATAATGGCTCCTACTTCCTTAAGCGCATTTATTTTTAATTCGGGTAGTGATCATCACACCGGTAGTGGGGCATGGGGACTGGTGAAGATATGCAGGCTGGTGACCATATGGCAGCTACTTGTTCGATGTAAGTGACTAAATCTTAGAAGTAACAGACAAGAAGTCTCTGCTCAGTCTGGGTGATCAGAGTGAAAAAAATTCAACTTCTGGATGCTTTACCATCATGTTGGCTGAAGTCAAGCAGCATACTATGCAAAGGAGCCAGTTGCTGACATAACGAGTTATATTTATGCCGAAAATTGGTGGTTAAACAGAAAATATTTCATAAAATATTTTATAGGTGAAGACAATGTAAGATTCTGAGACCATCACGGGCGGGTGGCATACTTGTGCTCTTCCCATTCAATCTCAGCAAACAAATAAACGATAAAGAAACCTATCAATCGGTGGTCAAGTGCTGGAAAGAATGTTTAAGTTTACGGATGCTTTTGTTGTATAATGTCGTAAAGAAATTCGGCGTACAATAACCGGTGGCCAAATCTGCAACATACCGAAAGTCTAACTATTTACTTTTGGCGGTGGGTAAAAACCAGGAAAGAACAAAACAAAATGGTTTAGTTGAATAAATTCGGAGTAACAAGCCACAGTAGGACTCTTGGACCCCAGACCACCATGGCGTTCGAAAAAAAAACACATCTTAAGGCATAGTTTTGGGTTTAGATACTATATCTTCACCAGATCAAATGAGGATCGCTCGAATTTACCGGCGCCTTAAATTTTTGTAAATTATAAGATACCATAAAGTCTGCAAGATATGATTCCATGACAATATTTCTTTAAATCCATCTTAGGGTACCTAGCCTTTCATTTACAAATGGTAGTTCAAAAAAAAAAAAATCAGATTCAACCTCATGACGTTCTCTCTGCAATCATCCTCCATTTTCCCCAAAAGGGGTTCTCTCAAGTACTTTTCTCTCCTTTCTCTCACCTCACTCACCCCAAAGTCAAATAAAAACTTTTACTAATCATTTATGAAAAATTAGATTTTACTAATGATTATTAATCACTAA
>JAJJWW010003282.1:0-14296 GCA_023531295.1 Papaver armeniacum | reverse complement strand
TTTCAGTTTTCTTTTCAGAAATTCATTTTTTTTTAAACAAATTTTTTGTTGAATTTCATTAGTTTCTGATTTCTTCCATTTCGAGTACATAGAAATAATAGGCAAAGAAACCACAGAAATATATCTCACAGTAGGTTTGCATTTTCAAATCCTAGATAGTTAACATTATACCAGGGTTAGAAGGTCGAAAGGGGTAAAGAAATTGGGGTAAGTAAATGAATGTAGTCCAAACCCCAAACCACATTACACACCCAAATGAATATGTGATACTAGTTCTCTTGGATATGTCTTCTTATTAGGGGTTTCATCTGTAAATTGATTCATCATTTATTAGGAACCCGCCCTTCCTCGCACCCAGCTTGAACTTCGCACACGGTCGTCTATTGCTCAAATTGTAAGATGTGGTTTGGTTACTTTAGAATGATTTCCTTTCACTTGATTATCTTTTGTTTATCTCTTATCTTTTGTTGAAGTAGGTTCTTACTGCCAAGAGACGGTACTTGGAGAAGGGACCGCTGAGGCAAACGTACATTCCTTGACTTAATACTCTTTGTCTGTATCCATCTGTTGTGATCTAGTTCTGGAGGAATGCTTTGATGTTCTTACTCAATGGTTTGGGTTATTTATTAAAATTATCATACACGGTTTTCTTAGAATCACGTACTAGTCTTAGTGAGTTAGCTTAGGAAAGTGACCAACTTTACATCCGTAATTTCCGACGTTTAAAAAATGGTAGAACAAAGCTTTGTATAAAATTCCTACAAATGTGATAATGTATAGAATGATAAACAAAGGGTTCTTATTATGCACATTACATAGGAATGAATCAAAAAAGAATGAATATTACTGTCGATCAAAAACAAGGATAAATTATGTCATAGTTTGAGCAATATCTACTGTCCTTGTAGAGGTCAAATGGTTTACATTTCATTCTTCGTAGATGCTCGAGGTTTAGGCATGTTTAGTGATGGATACTTGGATTGTACTAATATGGTTCTTCATTTAGTCAATAATAGTGCAAAAAGGTGCATTGTGTTTTTTTATAGTGCAGATTATTCTTTTGGTATTTATGATTCAAATCCATTGCATCCTGAGGGACAATAGAATTAAGAAAGTAAAGAGAAATTCAAATTTGTGAGAAGTGAATTTTTCTCTTCATTTCTGTAAGTTCATAACCAAGCTGAACCAGAAAGATACTTAAGATGAACTGGGCATGCTGATGGGTTTGTGTTTTACCTAGATATGATAAATTAGTAATGTCTGTCTTCGGAAGTTCATGTTCTTTAATGGACGCACACTGGATAGAACTAAGGAAGACATTCAAACTTGTGAATATATATTACAATATCTAGTAAGCGCCCTGAAGTTTAAATGTTGGCTAGTTGGTTTGGATATCTTCTATGAACATCTGATATTCTTATCGGGGGTATATGTTACACTATACTAGTCAAGATAGTGCATCTGTACAAAGTAGTGATCGATTCAGTACTGCTTCATCTAAAGAATTTGTGTTTTTTACAACTTAACAGTAGCAAAATTTGTGTTTTTTTTCTTCGCTTTGGTGGATAAGCATCCAGCTAAGTAGGTTTGGGTTTTTGATCTCCTACACTGCAATCTAGGATTCCTAATGAAGCTTAAAAACAGTGACACATTCTTTTATATGAAGTGGTGCTCCAATTGCAAATGAAATTCGCAATATTTGAATATGCCCACTCTCATGTCTCAGAAATTTCAAGAATTGCATGTAGGGCCCAATTTTATAATGATTTTATCGGTGTCGACGCATCATACTGGCAGGCACATGCTTTGACCTTGTTGTCTATATTTATAAATGTTTCATTTAACATTCCAGCCTCCTTTCATTTTTCCTCATTTTCTTAAAAGTTCACTATATTCTATCTAGGTACTTTCTTCAAAGATCTCTTACTGGGTTGTCTATTTTTTCCTCCTTAGAAGACTGCTTCACGAATCATCAAGTAGCTATGAGATGGATGGCGAGACACTGGAAGGATCTGTTTATCTTGCTGCTCCAGAGTGTAAAGTTACAAACCAAAACTGTGAGATATATGATCACAAACATGAAGGATCAGTTCCTGTTGATATTCCAGAATGTGAAACTGCAAAGGATGTTGTGGTAATCTGATAGTTAAACCTTCTGAAAAAAAAAAAAATCATGTCTTTTATGTTAAACTTCAATGATAGTCGGTATCCTCCCTCTATTTTTTTAGCTCGATGATATCTGCTGGTTTGCAGGTTGATAGCATCAACAGCAAAAAGAAGAAGAAAGATAAGGTGGTTCCTACTTCCAAGGTAAGCTGGTTGTTATCTCTCTCTCTCTCTCTCTCTCACACACACTCATTCACATACACAGTTCAATAATTATATTACTTAATGCACTCTTAAATCAGTTATTTTTCATTTTTGCAGGCGGCACCTGTGGGTATGGCAGAGGATGAGATGCATAGGGCAACAAGATTATTAGGCAAAAGAAAAAATAAGCATCTGTATTTGCTTGTGCTCTCTATTTAGAGATTTGCTAAAAGAGACATGTTTTTACAGAGCGGTGTATTGTGATTTCGTTCTTTTAGACCAGAACATTGAACGCTACCTATATATATGTCCCTCTATCTTTGATGGATGATGTACAACTTCTGGAATTGTGATTTATTTTGAAAACTTATAAGGTATGCGAGCTTGCTGAATCAGCATTCCTCGTTCTTATTAGAATATGGTTTGAATTCGTTTTGCTTACAATGTTTTTTATGTTATATCTTGCAAGCCAGTGTTTAGATATATTGGCATTTGACCTTGATGAGACTTAATTACTTATTAGTTACAGGCACCATGACTTCTCAGACACTTAAATTGCTATAAACAATGTGATCTTTTCAACAAAGACCAACAAGAATCTAAAAAAGGGCCTACTTGAGTCTATGCCAACCTTATACGTGAATATGGTGATTGTAGGGTACATAAATCAATTTCCCATTCTATCTGCGTAAAGCTCGTGAGATTAGTTACTTGTGTACTGACCGTTCTGTTTTGCTTATTTCCTGATTGTCCTATCAGCCACGGGAACCGTCGCTGAGCAACTCAACATGGAAGATCACCTTATAGAAGCACCTAAAGAAGAAGCACCTGAAGAATATGAATGTAAGTTATAAATTGGCGTACAAATTACAGTTTACCTAGTTTGTGACGGGAACATTGATGTGCTGACATTGGCTTTAAGGACTCCAGTGAGAGGCGCTGGAAAGTTTGTACGTCAACCCTCCTTCTTTCAGCAGCCTAATCGTCAAGCCCTCAAAATTGCTGCTAAATTTCATGAGCAACGAAATCTGGTTGAAAACGAGTGGGAAGAAGAGAGATTGTCCCGTTTACGAGTGGAAGATCAACTCTTGAATACTCAGAACATGGTCTCACGGTTAGAGGAGACACTGGCCAACTTGGTGCAAAACGTAAGATTCTTTTTTCTTAGTTCTTACATAATATTGGTAATAGATAAAAAGTGAAGGAGTTACCCCTGAAGAAATCGATAGGTGTGTTTTATGGAAGAAAGCACGTCAGAACATAAATGGGGAGTATGTTGATGAGGTTACCAGAGAACAAGCAGAGATTATTGTAAGTTGAAGAAAGAGGGCAGAAAGAGATTCTTTGCATATGTGTATGATGCTATACTCGGAAGGTATTCCAAATGTCTAATTTGCCATCTGTGCAGGATGAACTGAAAAAGCAAGAAAACAATGGGTCCCTAGTTTGTGATGGGAACATCGAAGTGCCGACAATGGCTGTAAGAACTCCACTTAGAGGCACTGGGAAGTTTGAAACTCAGCCAACCTTCTTTTAGAAGCCTAAATGTCAAGCAGTTAAAGTTGCTGATAAATTGCATGATCAACGAAAGCTGGCTGAGAATGAGTGGCAAGAAGAGAGAGTTTCCCGTTTACGAGTGGAAGATCAACTCTTGAATACTCAGAACATGGTCTCACGGTTAGAAGAGATGCTTGCCAACTTCATGCAAAACGTAAGATTCTTTTTTTCTGACGTAATATGCTCGACTCTTTTAGTAGTTTTCCTCACTATCCTTTGAGGCTCGATGAAATGTCCATGCCTTGTAGGGGAAGTCATGTCATCAGCTTCTGACATTTATTTCCATTTTTTTGCCGTTTGTGCCGTTCTACACAATATTGAATGATTCAAGTTATAGCTTTACACTTTTGCTTATTTACAATGTGTTTTAATGTTCTTTTTACGCACTCCAAATTTGTTAAAATTTGATGTCGTTCTTGCGTGAATGTCCTTACTCTGCAGGGGAAGTCGCCGACGTCGATTTCTAACAAACTCCCCTTGATAAACTGTAGAAACTTGTTATGTGATTATGCATTTTGTAATATATTGTGTATCATTAAAATGGGATTTTAACCTTTGTACTCTATTTTATTCTATGTATGTACATGTTACAAGTATGAATCAGTCTGTTCTCGGTCAGTGGTGGAAAAACAATTAGTTATAGTTAGTAAATTGCTGCGCTACAAGGACACGGACACGGTGTTGGTGTGTCGTGTCCAATACGTTACCTTGACACGACAACTTAAAAAACTAGAAAACGGGGATACGGATAGCGAGCATAGCAAAATACTTACATATATGTATATGACTAATAAAAAAGGCATTAGAAATACAGACTCCATTGATATTTCTACGTATCTTCATCATCTCATGGATATAGCTGTAATTATGGGAGAATATCTGCATTTTTGCTAAAAAAATCTAATGGAGATCAGTGGAGGGTTTCGGGAGTGTCTCCATTTTTACACATTATTTCTCTTTGGTCAAGTGCATAATCTTCGCTTTTCTATATAATCATCTCTTTCTTTTGACTTTCTGTTATTGCCAAACCATGTTATGTAGGGAAAGGATCTTGCATCAGTGTCCACCTTGCTCCCCACTTACAATAACGAAGATTTGGTATGTGAAGTGCTGTACCTTCACTTTTCTGTGTAATTTCTCTTATGCCAAATGCTTAATCTTCAGTTTTCTATGCAACTATCCTTAACTTTATATTCTCGCTAAACCATGTTGTATAGGGGGTTGAGCCTGCATCAACAGCTACTCTGGTCCCAGTAAACAACAGTGGGAATTTGGTATGTCAAGTGCATAATATTCTCTTTTCTCTTTTTGTTCTTAACTTCCCATTCTCACCGAACCATGTTGTATAGGAAGAAAGGCTTGCATCGACTTCCAATAGAGTCTCCATAAACAACAAAGTGAATTTGGTATGTCAAATGCATAATCTTCACCTCCCTCCCTCCCTCCCTCCCTCCCTCTCTTAAGTATCTTTTCTTTCCAAACCATGTTGTACAGAGGAAAGGGCCTGCAGTGACTTCCACTAGGATCCCCATAAGCAACAAGGAAAATTTGGTATGTGAAGTATTATAGTCTTGACTTCTTTGTAAAATCTCCTGTTTCTTAATTTCTGTTCTTAACTCCCTGGTTAACAAACATGCTGTATAGGGGAAAGGGCCTGCATCGACTTCTACCAAGGTCCAGCTAAAGAACAATGAAAGTTTGGTATGTCTTTGTGCTATTTTCTGGCTGTGTCATTGAGAAAATAATTGACGCTTGGTATTTAAGTAGACATCCCTTTTCTTTCTCAATCTACACCAATGTTCATGCTGTGTAGGGAAACTCTCCTGCATCATCTTCTGACAGAGCCAATTCAAACAACTACGAACCTTCGGTATGTTTTGTGCATTATGTAAAATCCTATGTCTAGTCAAAATAGTGCTTTTACTTACCTTTCTCCTCTATCCGTTCTCCATTTATAGACATCAGGCAGATCTCAGTCTAGGGTTTGGAGAAATGGTGAGGAAAACTTACCTGTTGTTCAAGTAATTTCATCAAGGCATGTAGCATCTGTGAAGGTAAGTCGAAGAATATAAATAATTTTCATTAAGTTGATGGTTGCTTCAAATTCGAACACTACTAGTGATACATTTCACCCATCCCAGGTTAGTTGACTATGTTCAACGAATTCCACTCCTTGAAAGCTATGTATATGTATGTAGCCAATGTAATATATCACCAATGTCTTTCACAACTTCTTTAGGGCATTCACAGGCTACACTGTAAGCATACATGAATATGCGAAGTCCTACTTAAGTTTCTATTCCGTTGATGGTTTTCTTGTTAACAAATGTCTATGTGACAATCCATGTGAATAGGCTCACAGGAAGTGGCCTAATGTGTGCATCAGTGGAGATTAGTTTTCTTTTTTGGTCAAAAACTCCATCTGGCATGGATAACAGATTTTGTTATCTTCTCTGTTAGGATTCGAATGTCTCACCCTTCCAGAGGTTCTATAACCGCGCGTCTCAAAAATTGACTGGCAGCATTCCTTTCATATCAGTACCAGTAGATGCTGCAGTCTTTGGTACAGAGATGGAACTTTATCTTGACCTGGATGATGTTCAATATATTTGCCATATGGAAGATTTGTCTGAGAATTGTGTCATGGCATACATTAGGTGAGAACCCTTATTTTTAATGCACTTACAAAGCTATTAATGCTCTTACGTTGTAACGTACTTGCTGGTTTTCAATCTTTCCCGGAACCTCTACGATATATTAACGGAGAGAGGGATACAACACAAGTATGAATTTATAAACCCTGCATCAGTAAGCGCTGCAAAAGATGCTGATTTGTCAAAAATAATAACTTCAAGATTGATGAATACAAATTGCGATTGGGTTTTCGTTCCTGTCAATCCAGAGTGCGTTTGAAATATTCAGTTTACATTTACCAAATGTGATGGTATATACGAACTACTTATCACCTCTTTAATTGTAGGGGGGCACATTGGCTTCTTATCGCAATAAATATGGTGGCTTTGGGTTGCTATTGGCTGGATCCATCGGGGCTCCCGGCTCGATATAACATCAAACCATTTGTCACTTTGTAAGTGTTACAGGCTTCACCAATTTGTATGTTTCCTGCTGTTTGTTACTAATTATATTTTTAATCTTTTTATCCTAAAAGTGGTCTGAAAGGCTTGCAAAAAGATGGAGTGAGGAGGTCATCACCAATTTGGTATAATATCAAGGTAATTGAGTTAACATCTATATAAATCCTCAGTGTTCACATATTTGACGAATTTGACACTGTTTCCCTGTGATTTGCAGTGTCCGAAACAGAAAAACAGTGTGGAATGTGGGTTTTATATAATGAAGTTTATGAGGGAGATAATTGATGAGCCAAAAATGTTTACAAAGAGTGAGGTGAGAACTTTTAGCTTCAATCTACTATTTGTTTTTTCAGCTTTTTAGTCTTTGTGTTTGCCTTCCTAAATGGACTTCTAAAATTTTGCAGCCTTTCCTTAAATCTACGTATGAGCAGGATGAAATCGATGAAGTGAGACTTGAGTGGATTCAAACAGTAGAGGCGTATGTTTAAGTATGCGTGGCTTATTCATTTAATATTATTTTGATGTTATTCAAAAACTTGGTTTTTGATGAGAAGGTTATAGTAATATATTATTTGCAAACATAGTACAATAAGTGTGCAGTTTATCAAGAACATTGGAAAGGCAGTTTATCTGGACTCCTTGTTGCAATTGCAAAGGCATATGTTGTAGCTTCTTTATCTTTGCTTCCTTAGCAATGTAGTCTGCTGTTGAGTTGTGTCTTCTATTTATATACTTCACCTGGGCTTGGGGTAATTCTCTTAAAATTGTCTTGCCTTCCTGCTAAGTGTTTTCTGTTGTCCAAGGCGCCGGTGTGCTTGCTTTGTTGGTGTTGTTTGCCAGAACTTTACAATCGGTAATGATTGAAATGCTTGACAAAATGTTCTCCTTTAACCATGTAACTGCTTTTAACAAGGCTTTTGTTTTCTCACAAAATGCTAAAGACGCCCACTCCGATCCCGCTGCTATATGCATGCAAGTCTCATGATCCACAGAATAAAGTATGAAAGCGTACATATAGAAGAGTCATCGATAAACATTATTCACTCTGTGTTTTTGTTGGACCAGCTATTCTTAACTAGAGTCTCTTTTTTTGGGTTAATTCTTTTTTGGATACTTTTAGGGGAAGTAGATTGCATAGGTATCTATTTATCTGTTCTATTAGGTTCTTCGGATTTTATTTTATTTTTTAATTTTAAAAATACCAGGCACCTATGTTTCCAGATGAACCACGGGATGGTGGCAATTTTATTTGCAACCTGAGCCAAATCTGGAATTCTGGATCCGATAATTAGCCTTCAACCAAGAACTAATCGAGTCTGTATTACTTCTCAATTTTTATTATTTAAAGAAGAACTGAACCAAATAGCTCTGGCAAAAGGACAAAATCTGAATAGATGTTGTTCAGTTTCTTGTTCTTGGGAATTGCACATCTGACAATGAGGATCAATAGCTATATTATGGGCTCCAAATCTGGATGAAGTTGGGAGAGCTTTTTGCAATAATTTCCAAATAAATAATCTTATTCTTAGAATTGCCTGTTGTTTGAGGGTGAAAACTGTTTCTGTTGGTTTTGGTAAATTTGGGTGTGTGCGGATGAGAAACGAATCTAAACCATAAACAAATGCACTGCACGGGAGTACTTTAGATTCGAGAGATCAATCTGTACAATTCGCCTAAATCAAGAAATGGCCGTTCCAGTTTGCTTCGGTCACAAAGTGAAGGAGATGGGGTTGATCTTAGGGAGGGAAGCGAAGGTGTTGAGATTGTGAAGGTGTTGGAGCATTTTATGACTTGTATCGTAATGTTGAACTGGCTTGCATAATGTAAGCTATCAGTTCTGGGTGTTTCTGGATACGGTGTTAACAACAACTTGGTTTCTCGTGTTGTTTGAAGATAGGTTGAAGAACCTATTTATACAAGTCATTTGAGCACAATCTTCATCTCGTAGGAAGTGGAGGAAGTTGAGTGATGGAGTAGTGGGGTCGTGTAAGTGATTGTCACACGATCACGCCTTTGCCCACTTCCTTCATCATCGTTAACCGTCCATGCCTCCTAACACGTTCTCATAATGGGCGCGTTGCACGCCGCACGCTGTAAACCGCTAGACCAATACTCCAGTAACCATCCCCAAGTTTGTGACATGTTTGATGTCTCGAATAGGTGGGTCAAGTCGTGGGACCCGCCGCGGAGAATAGCATGGTGCTATTAGGTGAAACAACTAAGTTATTTATGGAATGAAATATCGTGCATGTAATGCATCGTTTTTAAGCAAGCAACTCAAAACAATCGATGTGTATGAAGCATCGCTATTTTAAAGCCTGATGGAGTAAGTCGCGGATTACGCGTCTTAAAAAGGCAGCACGTCCAACCATCTTCGAGTGATCGTTTAGAGGTCAGTATGGGCGGGCCACCATCTGGTCGATCACTCCCTGCGGAAGAGTGGCGGACGGTAATCATTAAGGCGCTTCATTGATTGCCTAGGTTTTAATCCAAGCCGTTCGACCAAGCTGGCAAAGTTGAACGGACGAGATGATTTGCGGCACATATTTGCTGTCGTTGATGCATTTTAGGGTTTTTAAGAGATGCGCAAACATCCCCCTTTGGCTTGATCGAATCCACACATGGGCGTTAATTTTGAGTGAGCCGATTGGGCGTGCATGAAGAAGGCTCACTGACGTGCATGCTTTCCCCTCTCGGTACCACAAATATTCGATCTTGGCCACTCAATTTGACCGGTAAAGATGAGTGGTCGTGATCTATTTGCGAGAAAAACATGTTGCCGCAAAGAGATTAAAGGTCGTGTGACATGCCACTTCGGGGCGCGCGTTTTGAGGTGCCGGACCCTAGTCTGCATAGGCCGGCCGGTCACACGCAAAGGTGGGCCCACGATGAACACGTTGACATCCTTGGACCTCTTGAGTCTACATCTACACCGTCCGTTTAGGCTGGTAAAGATGAGTGGTCACGATCGATTTACGACATATGTGCATTGCTGCAGACCCTAATTAGGGTTTTGAAATTCGCGCCCTCACGACTTTGGCCAAGCGGTTTGACGCGCTGGGGACTCCTTTGGGAGATAGATCATGTGGGGCCGACATTGGTGGCGGTGAACACATGTGTACCTTCTGATGGTCCCAAATGCGATCTAAGCCATCCAAATAGGTGGCTAAGTTGGATGGTAAGTGATCGATTTAAGACGTTAGTAGAATTCGCGACCCTTGAAAGCATCACGCCCGCCATGTTTTGAGCAATCGTTCATTGCTCCATGACCATGTCGTGAGCAAACCGATCGGGTAAGGGCAGAGTGGACCCGCCAATGTGTGCGTTAGAGCTTTCCTGATCATTCATGGGATGATCTAATCCGTCCAACCATGCTGGTTAAGTTGGACGGTCGTGATCGTTTTAAGACTGCTCTGAACAGTCTATGTTCGACCGAATCTCTACAAAGCAACACGACCACCCTACTTAGGGTTGGCGTTTAATGGTGCTAGGAGATGTTCGTGTGATGTCCGACTGGCTAGGGCATAAGCGGTCCCGCCGGTGGTTATCACGACGATCACCTATTTTTGTCAGGGTTTGGCTAGGCTTGTTAATTTGTGGGGCCAACTTGTGTGGCCGCGATCGTTTCTGAGACTGACATGGACAATGTACATTTTACTTCAGGAAATTAAACATGCTCGATCGAGCTTACCAAAATAGCGTTGATACGAGATTCTCTTTGTTAGAGAGCAATGCAGCCTGTGTGAGTGTTTTTATGCAGGTCTCAATCTTGACACTTAGGAGATTCATGCTACTCGTTGCGACGAACATTTAATCGTCATGTCATGCCAATATTGAGAGTTCGCTGGCGAACATAGCATAGGAAAACACTAGGCAGGTCATGCATTAGTGAATAATGCTGATAGAACTCACAGAATATTTAGGATTGGCGTTGCACACACCATTCTGAGTGAATTTCATGAATTATATTCAATTGCTTCAAATAAAGCGAAGAGGTTTTCTGCACTCGTCACTTCTTAAACGGCTCTTCCTTTTGCGGGCAACAACGCATCAAATCTTTGGTTTTACAATTTTAGCCCGAACTAAAATCCACCATCAACATTAAGTCCCACTTAGCACGTAATAGTTACACTATTGCGGGGTAAGCACTAGATGGTGACAAATAAAGATAAAACTTATGAGACAAAGTTAGATGTTACCAAGAGAGATAAGTCGGCTGTGTCTTTGGAACATGTCATGTTCAAGGTATCAGTGAGCGTTCCCCTAGCATGAAGTCGGTTGGCCCCAGATAGATTAGGCATACGGTTGGTTGGGATCTCAAACTATTCATGACGATGTCATAATCCTCGACTCTAATGTGGACGAGCCCTATCATGAGGAATATCCTTAAAAGGCTGGTGAAGCAATTTATGAAAAAGATGTTGAAGCAGCTCCCAAAGAGAACGTTGATGCAGGTTCCGAGAAGGGCGTCGAAGCGTCTTCTGGAGAGGATGTTAAAGTAGCTCATGGAGAGGGCTCTAGTGAAGGCACCATTGGCCCTGGCGTTGACGACACTTCTTTATTGTTTAGTAGCCTTTGCTTCATGCGGATGGAGCCAGGTCTTAATCGAATAATAATCCCTCATTCATGATGTAACACTATTTGTTATATCACGTGTGTTGTGCTTCCGTGAACAGGAGATCCAGGAGTCGTATTGTTAGGTGCGGAGGCTCTATCTCTAATTAATAGCGCGTGTGAAGTGATTGGACACGTCTGAAGAAGTAATCGCAATTTGGGAGTACCGCGTGCACTAGCTCGCTGCTTCCTGATTCCGTGAAGGGATTTCCCAAAATATGAAAATTACAGATGGCGAAACTTCTTTCTGGGATCTAGGCACAAGGAGATGGTGATTGAGAGGTTGTTTCGTCATTGAAGCAGCTGCACTTCAGGGTACAAATGATGCTTGCCCTAAGAAGCATGTATTGGATGCTTGATGATTTCTTTCAGTCATCTTGATCTTTCTAATTGCGATGATGATATGCTTGTATGGGCACAATCCTCGGAGCTGAGAGACCTTCGTTGTCGACGTGCCGCTATAAGTCTTCAAGGACTTCTTTTCAAGCAACATCCTTTGAATCGTCTTTTGAATCTTAGATGGTTGTATAGAACGAGATGCGATGAGCAGCCCCCGGTTACACTTCAAAATCGATGGCTGGACACGTGAAAATATCTCCGATTTGTACTTTGGAGTATTTGATGCACATGTACGTCTACATGTTGAGAATTCTCTGCGGCTTGTAAAGCTTCAACAATGATGATTTCTGATATTAAAAATAAACCGGTTGAGGGACGTGAAGGCATCATGTGCTGGCAGTCCACAGGTGTAATTATCACGAGTTTATTTTCTCTTGAAAGACGTACTTCCATTGCACTTGCTGGTAAGGTGTTGAAGCGACTTCGACCTCTGAAGAGAGCGCTGAAGTGGCGTCGGGAAAGAGTGGTGATGCGGCTTCGGGAGAGAGAGCATTGAAGCGGCTTCTTCTGGAGAGAGCGTTGAAGCGGCTTCAGGAGAGAGCGTGCGTTGAAGAGGCTTCTTCTGGAGAGAGCATTGAAGCGGCTTCAGGAGAGAGCGTTCGTTGAAGCGGCTTCTGTAGTATGCGTTGAAGCGGCTTCTGAAGCGTGCGTTGAAGCGGCTTCTTCTAGAGAGAGCGTTGAAGTGGCTTCTCATTCAGTTTGATTTTTCCTTGTAAATTTCATGCTTCTTGATTGACCGTCTCTCTTGTGTTGAAGAAGTCTTTTGACTGACGGTGAAGGAATTTCATGCTGAGTATCAGTCCCCAAGCGTGAGTTATATGGCTCTATCTTGTATGATCGGTGGGTTTACCATAATAAATATATCACCATCTCGCCTCCGTACTGGTGAGTCTATTACTTCTCCATGGGAAAGCAAAATATGCAGAAGTTCGGATAGTGGTTGTTGCTATGGTGGAGCTCTGACGAGCAACAATGATTCTTGGCAAAGAAATGATGTAATCATAGAATTGGCGAGGAGAGGCATGGTAGCTACTTGCACGAACTTGGAAGTCTTCATATAATGGTATAGATCGTCTCGTTGTTAGAGCGAGAAGATGATGATGGAATCGATAGTTTCCTTGATGTTTCCTCATGGAATGGAGAAGAGGGAGACAGTCCCCTGTCCACAAGTATCTATTGGGCCTTCTACTTGATAAATGCTGTCACGCTGGGTCTCTGAAGAAATAATTTGGAAGAGAGTTGGAGTTGAACTCAACGTTGATGAGGATCGTGTGAGTTCTTTGATCATGAGGTCGTCTTTGCGTCTACGTTGCGTTTCATAGAAGTCCAGGCATATCGCTGGTTTTTGACAATGCGTCTGCTCTCTTGAGTATGTCCTCGTATTTGGTCATCCTGGAATCATAATGATAGCGTACTTGCGTCTCTCTAAATTCAGCATCTTTGAGAAGGATAGTGAAGAGCAGTCCCCAGCCACACTCCTTTGCTTTTATCATCTTTGGATCGTGTCTTTGAGGTGTAGGGAAGTTCCCTCATGAGGATGAATTAACTAACATGTTGTGCAAATATGAAGAAGCTATTGACATGGAGAGTTCGTATGTACCTCTTAAGTCCCGGGTGCGAACTCCTTCTTCTAATGCAACTACTTCTTCTACGGGAGACGACGAAATTCTGAAAGCGTCTCTCACCGATTTTGTTGCTTTGTCAAGCCGTAGGTATATCTCCGATTGTTTTATCATTATGATAGTCGTGCACATAGTAATCGAGGTTGGGTTGGCGGTTTTGGACGCGCAAGATGTTGTATCTTGGTGGTTTTCCTCTTGTCAGCTTGATGAAGCCGCTTCCAAGGCCAAGGTTGTATTGCCTGTTGGTGAGATGTATGCTTCCACGAATAACATGAGGCTCTTCATTCGGCAGGCCTGGTTCTTTCTAGCGGGCGAGTGTCATTATAACCAAGCTTAACAACTTCACGAAGTTCAGAGGATGTCTGAAATTGCAGATTCTCCAAAGATAAAGACGATAGACCGGCACCATCCTATTATTGCATAATTCCACCAATCGTTGTTCAATCATATTTGGATCGTGACAATCTAGTGCTTGAATTCTGGACCTCTTCACATAATCATTTGGATATTCGTTGTTTCGTTGGAACATTCTCCCCAAATCTGAAAAGGTGATTTGCTCGGATACGAAGAAATACTTTGTGTAGCGATTACCATCTCACACCAGGATACACTGTTTGGTGCAATGTTGTTGTACTGGTGTACGCTCTCCCAAAGTAAAGTGACTTTGAGAACTCTTTCGTGAAGGATATGATTGTACTC